>JAJOZX010000042.1:962500-1150000 GCA_023014485.1 Bathynomus jamesi | reverse complement strand
GCTATCTGCAAAGCAGACAGGATCCAGCTTTGGGACGTGGATCTAGGGTTTAAAGCAAGCCTAGATCCATACACTCAGAACCTCTATATAAGTAAAAGACTCGTTGCATTCACGTCGTGTTGAATAAATCAAAAAAAAGGGGGTAACTATTGTATTTTTAGCCAAAAAAAACCAAAACTTAAACCTCAACCGGGACATTGAGCGTCCACTTTTCAAGGCACGAAACACGTCCGTTTAGTATACACAAACTCAGAATGGTTCCCTGAGAACATTATATGTTAAACACAGACCGTGCATGGAACAAAGAACTCTTCTGGGAAAATTAAATCCACTATAGTCCGAATAAGTAATGGTAAATGACAAATACCATAGTTTTTTTCCTTTTTCATGATTTTAGCCCGACGTGGGCAACGGGTCTCTCGCAAAGAGATCCCATAAATATAGCTTCCCTCACCAGCTATCTGCAAAGCAGACAGGATCCAGCTTTGGGACGTGGATCTAGGGTTTAAAGCAAGCCTAGATCCATACACTCAGAACCTCTATATAAGTAAAAGACTCGTTGCATTCACGTCGTGTTGAATAAATCAAAGAAAAAGGGGGTAACTATTGTATTTTTAGCCAAAAAAAACCAAAACTTAAACCTCAACCGGGACATTGAGCGTCCACTTTTCAAGGCACGAAACACGTCCGTTTAGTATACACAAACTCAGAATGGTTCCCTGAGAACATTATATGTTAAACACAGACCGTGCATGGAACAAGGAACTCTTCTGGGAAAATTAAATCCACTATAGTCCGAATAAGTAATGGTAAATGACAAATACCATAGTTTTTTTCCTTTTTCATGATTTTAGCCCGACGTGGCCCGACGCTCAATGTCCCGGTTGAGGTTTAAGTTTTGGTTTTTTTTGGCTAAAAATACAATAGTTACCCCCTTTTTCTTTGATTTATTCAACACGACGTGAATGCAACGAGTCTTTTACTTATATAGAGGTTCTGAGTGTATGGATCTAGGCTTGCTTTAAACCCTAGATCCACGTCCCAAAGCTGGATCCTGTCTGCTTTGCAGATAGCTGGTGAGGGAAGCTATATTTATGGGATCTCTTTGCGAGAGACCCGTTGCCCACGTCGGGCTAAAATCATGAAAAAGGAAAAAAACTATG
Organism: Bathynomus jamesi; assembly: GCA_023014485.1. Lineage (NCBI taxonomy): Eukaryota > Metazoa > Arthropoda > Malacostraca > Isopoda > Cirolanidae > Bathynomus > Bathynomus jamesi. Next base: position 1,148,837 of record JAJOZX010000042.1, on the reverse strand, counting down.
GTATTTGTCATTTACCATTACTTATTCGGACTATAGTGGATTTAATTTTCCAAAGAGTTCCTTGTTCCATGCACGGTCTGTGTTTAACATATAATGTTCTCAGGGAACCATTCTGAGTTTGTGTATACTAAACGGACGTGTTTCGTGCCTTGAAAAGTGGACGCTCAATGTCCCGGTTGAGGTTTAAGTTTTGGTTTTTTTTGGCTAAAAATACAATAGTTACCCCCTTTTTCTTTGATTTATTCAACACGACGTGAATGCAACGAGTCTTTTACTTATATAGAGGTTCTGAGTGTATGGATCTAGGCTTGCTTTAAACCCTAGATCCACGTCCCAAAGCTGGATCCTGTCTGCTTTGCAGATAGCTGGTGAGGGAAGCTATATTTATGGGATCTCTTTGCGAGAGACCCGTTGCCCACGTCGGGCTAAAATCATGAAAAAGGAAAAAAACTATGGTATTTGTCATTTACCATTACTTATTCGGACTATAGTGGATTTAATTTTCCCAGAAGAGTTCCTTGTTCCATGCACGGTCTGTGTTTAACATATAATGTTCTCAGGGAACCATTCTGAGTTTGTGTATACTAAACGGACGTGTTTCGTGCCTTGAAAAGTGGACGCTCAATGTCCCGGTTGAGGTTTAAGTTTTGGTTTTTTTTGGCTAAAAATACAATAGTTACCCCTTTTTCTTTGATTTATTCAACACGACGTGAATGCAACGAGTCTTTTACTTATATAGAGGTTCTGAGTGTATGGATCTAGGCTTGCTTTAAACCCTAGATCCACGTCCCAAAGCTGGATCCTGTCTGCTTTGCAGATAGCTGGTGAGGGAAGCTATATTTATGGGATCTCTTTGCGAGAGACCCGTTGCCCACGTCGGGCTAAAATCATGAAAAAGGAAAAAAACTATGGTATTTGTCATTTACCATTACTTATTCGGACTATAGTGGATTTAATTTTCCCAGAAGAGTTCCTTGTTCCATGCACGGTCTGTGTTTAACATATAATGTTCTCAGGGAACCATTCTGAGTTTGTGTATACTAAACGGACGTGTTTCGTGCCTTGAAAAGTGGACGCTCAATGTCCCGGTTGAGGTTTAAGTTTTGGTTTTTTTTGGCTAAAAATACAATAGTTACCCCCTTTTTCTTTGATTTATTCACACGACGTGAATGCAACGAGTCTTTTACTTATATAGAGGTTCTGAGTGTATGGATCTAGGCTTGCTTTAAACCCTAGATCCACGTCCCAAAGCTGGATCCTGTCTGCTTTGCAGATAGCTGGTGAGGGAAGCTATATTTATGGGATCTCTTTGCGAGAGACCCGTTGCCCACGTCGGGCTAAAATCATGAAAAAGGAAAAAAACTATGGTATTTGTCATTTACCATTACTTATTCGGACTATAGTGGATTTAATTTTCCCAGAAGAGTTCCTTGTTCCATGCACGGTCTGTGTTTAACACATATATATATATATACACACACACATATATATATATATATTATATATATATATATATATATATATATATATATATATAATATATATATATATATATATACACATATATATACACATATATAACGTAAAGAACGACGCTTGTATAGGAGAACATTCCGCGCAAGATGAGGAGGGAGAACGAACAAATGAAAAAATGAGGTAATCACCCGGGATCTTCCGATTGCCGGTCAGATATGATAACCACTACACCATCGTCCTCACTCGATCAGAAGTAATTCTCCTACATACGCGCAGAAACCAATGCCCCGAGGGGGGCACCTCCCGCATGCCTCACCTATATATACATTTTAACTGCAAAGAACACGCAGTATAATTAACGGAATGTTCTCCTATACAAGCGTCGTTCTTTACGTTAATTATACTGCGTGTTCTTTGCAGTTGAAATGTATATATAGGTGCAGCATGCGGGAGGTGCCCCCCTCGGGGCATTGGTTTCTGCGCGTATGTAGGAGAATTACGACTTCTGATCGAGTGAGGACCATGGTGTAGTGGTTATCATATCTGACTGGCAATCGGAAGATCCCGGGTTCGATTCCCGGGTGGTTACCTCATTTTTTCATTTGTTCGTTCTCCCTCCTCATCTTACGCGGTATGTCTTCTATACAGGCGTCGTTCTTTACGTTAATTATACTGCGTGTTCTTTGCAGTTGAAAATGTATATACATATATACATACTGTACATATACATATATAGTATATACACATATACATATATGGGAATACATATATATACACATACATATACAGGGTGGGCCGAAAGTCTGGATCCATAGGAAAATATTTATTTTAATACATAAATTACAACAAATGGTAAATACTTAAAATGAATATCAACTTTAACTCGTAAATGCGTATCCGTGATACTGTACAGTGGTTCGTACTCCAGTATAAACAACAAATTATAACAAATGCTCAAATTGGCGGCCTCTGACATCGAGACACTTAGATGTGGAATTTATGATTTTTAATAATTCTTCGAATTGACGTTCTCGAGATGCGTGTTTCATTTGATAATCTTCTTGGTGACTTTACTGGACTATTCGTTAAAGTTTCACATACCATTGCAGAGGTATTTTCATCAGTTGCAGTTTTTGGACGACCAGAACGCCGTCGATCATGTACACTTCCTGTTTCTTTGAAACGTTTAAACAACTTGCCAACAGTAGCATGTGTTACTGGATGCTTATCTGTGTGTAGCGCCCTGTCTTGCGTACATGAGCACAAGTTCTACCCGTTCTTCTGTTGTTAGATTCGAAGCCATTTCTGGGCTGAAATAAAAAAGTATTTGAGTATTTATACTGGAGTATGAACTACTGTACAGTATCACGGATACGCATTTACGAGTTAAAGTTCATATTCATTTTAAGTATTTACCATTTGTTGTAATTTATGTATTAAAATAAATATTTTCCTATGGATCCAGACTTTCGGCCCACCCTGTATATACATATATACATAAATATATGCTGCAAACCCACAAGGAAAAAGAAAAACGATTCCAAGGCCTTTCGTGTATTCAGAGCTACACCTCGTCAGGGAATGAAGAGAGAAGGCAAGATGCCCATAAATATATACAACGTAGCGGAAACCAAAACAATTAGCACATACTTAACAAGAGTTAATGAGGCAAAAGGAATTTTAACAAGATATTGTCAATTTTATACATTCCCGCACTGTTATTGAAATTGTTTTTAAAATGGATAAATGCACATTCTAGAATATTTCTTTCTATTATATCTCTGTTTTCAACAAGGGCTTTAGAACTATCCCACTTGATGCTATGATTACATCTATACATATCATTAAATAAAGCATTGGAATTATTAACTGTTTCACACGCATGTCCGAGAATTATCTGTACAAGTTTTGGCTGTTATTAAAAGTCAACCATGAAGTGTAGAAATTCCAGTGTTGTCCCATTTTACAGAGAATCTCATTAAGTTTTTTCTGATACCACGTTTTGACAAGATTTTTTAGAAATGTACGCGGGTGACAGACATTAATGATTTAAAAGCAAGAATCACAGCTGCTATTGAGCGAATTGATGTGGATATGCTGCAGCGTACATGGCAACATTTGGAGTATCGATTGGATGTTTTGCGAATCACTAATGGTGCACATATCGAATGTTTGTAACAACGTTACTTTAATAAAAGAAACTTTTGAAAATACAGATTCTAAATAATCTTGTTTAAGAATTTTACGTGTGTTATCAAGAATTTTATTAAAAGATGAAATTGTACAGATAATGTTCGGACACTGGAATTTCTAAAAAACTTGTCAAAACTTGGTATCAGAAAAAACTTAATGAGATTCTCTGTAAAATGGGACAACACTGGAATTTCTACACTTCATGGTTGACTTTTAATAACAGCCAAAAATTGTACAGATAATTCTCGGACACCCTGTATAACGTTTTACTCGTTTGGCCTATATATATACTGAGTTACATTGTGTACATCCGATCGAATACACACAACCAACAACATTATCCAGGCTATTCTTTATTAGGCGTGAAGTGAGACTAATGGGACGATAGTCCCCTGGACTTTCGTGATCCCCTTTCTTAAAGATAGGGGTCACGTTGGCTTCCCTCCAGTCACCAGGCACCTGGCCCGTCTCCAACGATTTGTTGAAGACTGTAGCCAGGTGGAGAGCCACCTGGTCGCGCACCTCCCGCAACACTCTGGGGAGCGACTGGTCTGGCTCAGGAGCCTTAAGCGCGCTGTTTCTCTATTCTATCCGCAACGACTGTCGCGGTACACCGAACACTATCCAGGCTAGAACCTTCGTGCCTGACGCCTGGCTCGGGGATGACGCGGGTGTCCTCCCTGGTGAACACTCCCGCAAAGTACTCATTAAGCACATTAGCGATGTCCGCGTCGGAGGTCCGCACAACGCCGCTTCGGTCCTTTAACGGACCGGACCTATCATGCTTCTAATGGGCTTTCTACTATTAACATAACTGAAGAACTCCTTAGGGTTCCCCCTGCAGAGGCTTGCCACCCGTAGTTCTTCGTTACGTTTCGCTAGCCTAACCTTCGCCTTCACTTCCCTACACAGGCCGACATACGCTTCAGTGTTCTCATGGGAACGATTGGCCTTCGCCCTCCTATACGCGGCTTTCCTATTTCAGATAGCCGAAGCGATGTCACGACTGAACCACTTAGGCTGCGTTGAAGCAGGGGTGACTGGTTTTGAGGGTATGGCAGCAGACGGCAGCACCATGAACTCGTCCCGGAATGCACTCCACACTCCCTCAACATCGCCGCCGACCTCTAACCCCATCTCACCTATGCTATCCCGGAGTCCCGGAGACTAACAAAGTCCGCCCGCCGTAGATCAAGCTTACTGCCTCTCGAGTTACTACGCTTCACCCGAGGGACGCACACACGGAACCTAATCAGACCGTGATCACTCCCACCCAACGATTCATCAACGGTGAGGCCAGTGACGAGGTTGTCTTCGGTCGTGAATACTAAGTCTAGAACGCTTTCGCCTCGTGTAGGCTCATTGATCCACTGAGTGAGGAAGTTCTCATCAGCAAAGTCAACTAGCCTCCTCCCTTCAGCATCAGCAGTCCCACTTTATGCCGCGACAGTTGAAGTCTCCTAAAACTACACACACCCTATCCCCTAGCAGGCTACGGAGTTCGGTGTACAGGGCTGTATCCTCCTCGAGGAGGAGATGCTGAGGTCTGTACACCAAGATTAACCTATAGTTCGTCCCTCCCACGTTCAGATCGACGCCAAACAGCTCCCGTTCCGACCGGAACTGGCAGTCAACCGGACTCAACGTGTCCCTGACGTATATTAGTACCCCTCCCCCCTCCCCACGGGTGCGGTCTTTGCGAAACATTCTATACCCAGGAATTTCGAACTCCCCAACGTAGTCCCTACGATCAGTATGAATCCAGGACTCGGTAATAGCAACGATATCCTGATATTCTGATGCTAAGAACGCCCGTAGCTCGCAAAACTTATTCCTAATCGACCTAGCATTAAAAAGCATTGCACGCACGGAGGGAGCCTTCCCTATTCTGACCGCCCCCTAGCACGACCCGTTTCCCGAACAGCCAGGGCTGTCGGGAGTTGAATATAGGAGAGTTCCGATACCTTTTTCTCAAGAGAAAAAAAATGCCAATTAGTAATATTTTATCGTCGGATATTTTTTCTTCATCATTGCTTCTGCTTCGTTAAGAAAGTTTTTGTATTTCTATTTGGATTCTGTTATTCTCTTTTTTTTTTCCCCTTGTAGTTTCCAACCTATTTTTAAAACAAATGCTGCGACTTAAAAAATATTTATATTACCTTGTGGTTACCAAATACTTACCTAAACAGAGGCACTTTTCTTATACTTTATAATAACTAACCGAGATTTCACTTTACTTCAACTTTTATCGGGAATTCGAGCGAGACACGCGTTACCGTTTTACAGACATAGATAAGTAATATAAAATATAATTCAATAATTTCTTTCAAAGGATACTGATTTTTACTTACCCTGACTGGATTCTTGAATGAAACGGCTACGAGATCCTTCACTTTGTCCGTCATTGTAGCTGAAAATAGCATGGTCTGACGCGTGACGCTGCACTGACGAACAATTTCGCCAAGTTGTTCGGCAAAAAATTCGTCCAACATCCGATCGGCTTCATCCAAAACTAAGATCTCAATTTCTTTGAGAGAGAAGGAAGGAGTGTTGTGGATGTGGTCGATCAATCGTCCCGGAGTGGCGATGATGATGTCGGGACTTTGAAGAAGTTCTTCCGTTTGGGTGCTCATGTTAAGGCCTCCCACCGTTAAAGAAATGTTGATATTAGAATATTGGGCAAGTTCTCTCGATACTTCAAACACCTGAAATATAATGTATGGTATTAAATTGGTTTTCACCAAATAATAGCGAACCAAAGTTCGTATCTCGGATCTCCCCTCTTATATATCTTGTATTCTAATCACAAATAGATGATGATCATCATCATTTCCGGGTTAGATTAAAGAAAACCTACAAGTCCGTCTAAACCAGTGGTTCCTAACTTTTTTGAGGCGACTGCCCACGAGCGGATTCGAATAACTCATGGCCTACGTGCCATGTTGCTAAGTTGGTATCACGTTCACGTAAGACTTAATAAGCAAATTTTTGTTACTAACATAATACTAAAAGACAGGCGAGTCGGCCATGGTCTACTGATTGGGAACCAGTGGTCTAGACAAATGAGCAAATCAAATGTTTAAATAAGTTTGAATTTTAAAATTTTGCCCGACATTCACTACAAATTTTTAATTTCATATCAACTTTGAATTTTTACAACTACTTTCTCCCTAAATTTATTTTTGACTAAGATTTTTATTTTAAATTTTAAATTTTCACAGACAAACTTTTTTTTTTACTTATTTTTGTTTTGCTTTTGAATTTTGGCCATTTTTTAATTACTACCGGCTTTAAACTTCGGCTGAACTTTAAATATTTTGACTTTCGATTCTGACCATTTGAATCTTGCCTTTAACTTCGATGTTTCAATTTAAATTAACTTAAAGTGGAAGTGAAGATGCGAACCCAATGTCGATGTGAAAGTAAAAAATTAAATTTAAAATCAAGGTCGGTCAAAATTCAAACTCAAAAATAAAAAAGTCAATTAAAAAATTGGCCCACAAACGCAAAGTTCCTGCACTTTAAATGAGGTATATTAAAGTGAAAAATATGAACTTCGATTTTGGATTTTATTTTACGTTCTACGTTAAAAATACTTTCATTAACCGTAAAAATCAGAATGGTGGATTAATATTCAGGTACGTGTTACTCTTGAACAGATAACAAAGAACATTTTCAAGTTTAAATATAATCTATCTTTAAAAAAATTAAGCAAAGTTGAAATACTAAAAACAACGTCACCGTCACGTTTTTAAATTTAAACTACTTTTACAGAGTTTAAACCATTATAGAGTACTCATTCAGTAAATATTCAAGCTGCAAACCGTTAAGCCGTTTACCTTCTTCATATTTCAAATTACAGGGTGATCCATTTAAAACCGTACCCAAATTACAATTTTTTTTAATTTGGGTACAGTTTTAAATGGATCACCCAGTAGTACAGACGTTATAAAACCCAAACGTTTCGAGAATACAGTTCTCATCACGAGTGGTTTAAATTTATAAAATAAAATAATTATATTACAAAAATTGTTACAGTAAAACAGTTACAAAGAAGTTTAAGTCTATAATAAATTGACGAAATATAGCTGCTCCTTAAACCAAGTGGAATAGAAAGCTCCGCGGAAGATTGATCATGATTGAGAATTAGTTTTGACTCATTTACGAGTAAACTGAATATGCCGTTCAGTTTTGGTGCCCGTACTTGCGTGAGGATATTGATAGGTTAGAAAGGGTTCAGCGTCGTGCCACGAAACTTATTCCGGCATTGCGCAATAAGCCTTATGAAGATAGGATTAAAGTGTTAGACTTGTATTCACTCGAAACTAGGAGATTAAGGGGGAGCTTATTGAAGTTTTCAAAATCGTTAATAACATCGATAACGTAAATTTTGACAAATTGTTCACTTTCGATAATAGTAATACTCGCAATAACGGATTCAAGTTGCGTGGCAGACGTTTCATTACTAATATCGCTAAAAACTTCTTTACGTTTAAAGTAATTGATAAATGGAATAATCTTCCCGCGTCAGTCGTTCATTCTACCAGCGTTAATGTGTTTAAGAACCGTCTTGACAGACATTTTAAAAATATTAACGTTGTTTAAAATTAAAAAAGAAAGTTAACAACAGGAGCTCTGGTGGTGCTGCTCGAGGATGAGTCTGTTGACGATGAATGGCAGCAATAAAAAAAAAAAAATAAAAAATAAAAAAAATTAGACTAACACGAATGTAGATGTAGCTCATAGCGTAAACTAACCCACTTTTTGTTTAACTTTACCTACTTTTTTTTTTTCTTATCCTCCTTACTTTGCATGTCTCTAACTCTTTTCTTGCATGTTTGTAGTTTGCATGGTATGACAGTGAGTTAAGACTGTGTTTGCATGGTTTGTAAGCGTTCTTATTTTACTTCTTTTCATCTTTCACCCCTCTCCTATATTCTCCGACTATTTTTCTGACTTGTCGGCAGTGGCCGGCGGATGATGATGGTGAGACTTTTTCCCTCTTTTTCTGAATGAATGTTAACCCACGAATGATAGGTGTTGCTCCTTACTTAACCCCCTACTCTCTCCTTTCTCTCGGGCTAGCCTTAGCTTCTGTAGATCTGTAGATCATGATGAGTCTGTTGACGATGAATGCCAGCTTGTGACATGCCAGCGTGATGCCAGCAATAAAAAAAAAAAAAAAAAAAAAAAAAAATTAGACTAACACGAATGTAGATGTAGCTCATAGCGTAAACTAACCCACTTTTTGTTTAACTTTACCTACTTTTTTTTTTTTTTCTTATCCTCCTTACTTTGCATGTCTCTAACTCTTTTCTTGCATGTTTGTAGTTTGCATGGTATGACAGTGAGTTAAGACTGTGTTTGCATGGTTTGTAAGCGTTCTTATTTTACTTCTTTTCATCTTTCACCCCTCTCCTATATTCTCCGACTATTTTTCTGACTTGTCGGCAGTGGCCGGCGGATGATGATGGTGAGACTTTTTCCCTCTTTTTCTGAATGAATGTTAACCCACGAATGATAGGTGTTGCTCCTTCCTTAACCCCTTATTCTCCTCTCTTCTCTTAACCCCCTACTCTCTCCTTTCTCTCGGGCTAGCCTTAGAGTGGATCTTAGGGTCTTTGTTAGCCTTAGCTTCTGTAGATCTGTAGATCATCATAATCGTAAGCCGGTAAAGGATAACATAGGCCCTCTAGTGGATGTAAATGGCGCTTTGGCTTCTGACGCTCAGGCGATGGCGGGTATTTTCAATAACTTTTTTGCGACAGTTTTTACCGTAGAGGACGTAAATAATGTCCCCGACGTTGACGATATCGTTCCATTTAGTAGCGAGACTATTTTAGATGAAATAACTGTTTACGAGGCTGAGATTGCGCATTATATCGATAGGCTAAAAGTTAGCAAGGCTCCAGGCCCTGACGCTTTTTATCCTAGACATTTGAAAGACGTTATCGTAGGCCCCTTAGCGAAGATTTTTAATCAGTCACTCGAAACGGGGATTATTCCTGAAGACTTTAAATTAGCTAACGTCACGCCTATTTTTAAAAAGGCGACCGCGCGGTAGCTAGCAATTATAGGCCCATTAGCTTAACGTCAATTGTCGGTAAACTTTTGGAATCCGTAGTTAGGGATCGTATTATCGATCACTTAGAAAGTAGAGATTTGATTAATAGTAGTCAGCACGGGTTTCGACGCCATAGGTCTTGTTTAACTAATTTGTTAGAATTTTATAACGAAGTAGTGCGCGAATACGATAGGCATAGGGCAGCTGACGTTATTTATTTAGATTTTAAAAAGGCGTTCGATACAGTTCCGCATAGGAGACTAATTGCGAAGGTTAAAGCGCACGGTATACGCGGTCAGGTAGCTAACTGGTTAGAAGAATGGCTTCGTGCTAGGAGACAGAGGGTCGTAGTTAATGGTAGTGAATCGGGGTGGTTAGATGTAGGTAGCGGTGTCCCACAGGGTTCAGTGTTAGGCCCATTGTTATTCGTAATTTACATTAACGACATAGATGTAGGATTGACTAGTAACGTTTCAAAATTCGCGGACGATACTAAAATAGGCGGTAAGGTTGTTAACGAGGACGATAGAAATAGGATCCAAGACGATGTAAATAGGATTATGGAGTGGACGGATAAGTGGCAGATGCAATTTAACGTAGATAAATGTAAAGTTTTGCATATAGGTTCTCGCAACAATAATTACGCGTACACGATGGATGATAGGGAGTTAGCGAGCGTTGACGAGGAAGTAGATTTAGGCGTACGCGTAACTAAAGATTTAAAGGTTAGGAACCAGTGCCTGGAGTCTTGCGCAAAAGCGAATAGGATGTTAGGCTTCATAGCGCGTAATTTCGAATTTAAGTCGAAGGATATCATATTGCCCCTTTACAAGTCCCTAGTCAGGCCTCATTTAGAATATGCAGTTCAGTTTTGGTGCCCGTACTTGCGTGAGGATATTGATAGGTTAGAAAGGGTTCAGCGTCGTGCCACGAAACTTATTCCGTCATTGCGCAACAAGCCTTATGAAGATAGGATTAAAGTGTTAGACTTGTATTCACTCGAAACTAGGAGATTAAGGGGGGAGCTTATTGAAGTTTTTAAAATCGTTAATAACATCGATAACGTGAATTTTGACAAATTGTTCACTTTCGATAATAGTAATACTCGCAATAACGGATTCAAGTTGCGTGGCAGACGTTTCATTACTAATATCGCTAAAAACTTCTTTACGTTTAAAGTAATTGATAAATGGAATAATCTTCCCGCGTCAGTCGTTCATTCTACCAGCGTTAATATGTTTAAGAACCGTCTTGACAGACATTTTAAAGGTATTAACGTTGTTTAATTTAAATAACAACAAAGTTAGTAACAGAAGCTCTGGTGGTGGTGCTCGGGGATGAGTCTGTTGACGATGAATGCCAGCTTGTGACATGCCAGCGTGTGATGCCAGCAATAAAAAAATAAAAATAAAAAATAAAAAAATAAAAAAAAATATTAGACTAACACGAATGTAGATGTAGCTCATAGCGTAAACTAACCCACTTTTTGTTTAACTTTACCTACTTTTTTTTTTTTTTTCCTTATCCTCTTACTTTGCATGTCTCTAACTCTTTTCTTGCATGTTTGTAGTTTGCATGGTATGACAGTGAGTTAAGACTGTGTTTGCATGGTTTGTAAGCGTTCTTATTTTACTACTTTTCATCTTTCACCCCTCTCCTATTCTCTCCGACTATTTTTCTGACTTGTCGGCAGTGGCCGGCGGATGATGATGGTGAGACACTTTTCCTCTTTTTCTGAATGAATGTTAACCCACGAGTGATAGGTGTTGCTCCTTACTTAACCCCCTACTCTTTCCTTTCTCTCGGGCTAGCCTTAGAGTGGATCTTAGGGTCTTTGTTAGCCTTAGCTTCTGTAGATCTGTAGATCATCATCATCATCATCATTATTTAGCACGGTTAACGAGGGTAAAATTTCAAACGTTAACTTGGTGGTCATTTATTAATGGAATGAAAACGGAAACTTGAATGCGATGAATGCGCTAAAGGACAACAAATACGTTATCTCAGACTAAGATGAACTTACCATCGGTCGACAAAGTTTGGATTTACAAAGCCGCAAGGAAAGTATAGCCCGGTATATCCCGACTTCCGTAACAAATGGATACAGTCGATTAAAAAACAAAATTGTCATCAAACTCCATACTTCAAAAAAGCATCGAATTTTAAGACAAGATTTATTTACCTGACTGTACACCAATATTACCATATATGCTACTGACTAACTCGCGTAGATGAAGATGGAAAATGTACATTTTCCTTCCTAAAACTAAAAACAGGCCTATTTCACTACAGCTAACGAGAGAGAAAGCGATTCAAGCAAAACCCAATATCACCATTTCTACATTATAAATCCTTTGCTATACTGTAAAATTTCAGACATGGGGCCTCGGCCTCGAGGACAACTGAAAAGTGGAAGGGACTCGTGACTTTCGTGAGACCTTAGGGAATCCTGATTTGTTTTCTGTAATTTTCAACCCCCGGTAGCGTTGGGGTGGAGATTCTTCAAGTGGGCGCGCTCGGGATGGATATTCTTCAGGTGAGGACCATGACCTGACAAGTGACCGTATGTGGCAGCATACTTTGATAAATATTATTCAGACAGGTGACTAGTCAGGCGGCAGTCTTTGATAAATACTATTCAGTTAGGTGACCAACGGATTAGTGACAGATTACTGTGACATTAGGTACATAAATATTGTATAGGGTGTCCCAAAAAACACTATATACTCTTTATAGCATCATATATTTTATAATTTAAAAAAAAACCAAACAATATATTGTTATAGCAATTGCCAATGAAGGGTAAATTAGTAATCTAAGTGATCAAAATGTTATAGCGAGTTGTTTGCATATAAAATTTAATTAACTACGCCAAGTGCTCAAAATGTTCTCCGGCGGCATGAATGCACTTTCAATACAACAAAATCGTGTGGTCTGATGAAGCTACCTTCAAGCTGAATGGCACAGTAAATCGACACAACTGCAGGTACTGGTCACTTGATAATCCACACGTTTATGTGGATAAACATGTTAATTTACCAGGATTAACAGCATGGTGTGGTTTATCATCCAGGGGTTTGGTTGGACCATTTTTCTTTAATGAGACAGTTACCGGTGCCGCATATCTCGACATGCTGCGGACGGAAATTATACCTGCAGTTCGGAAGTTGTTTGGAAACGACGACTTTTACTTTCAACAAGATGGAGCCCCCCCCCCCCCCCATTATCATTGTGATGTCAGAAGGTACCTCGATGAAACGTTGCCTAACCGTTGGATAGGACGAAGAGGAAGCGTTGAGTATCCTCCACGTTCACCGGACTTGACTCCACTTGTTTTTTACTCGTGGGGCTACCTGAAGGATGCAGTTTATGGTACAAGACCCGCAACACTCGAACACCTTAAGGATGCAATTAGGGAAAAGTGCGGGACCATCACAGCATCCACATTAGTCTATGTCTGCGAATCAGTTAGTCGACGCATTCAAAAGTGCATTCATGCCGCCGGAGAACATTTTGAGCACTTGACGTAGTTAATTAAATTTTATATGCAAATAACTCGCTATAACATTTTGATCACTTAGATTACTAATTTACCCTTCATTGGCAATTGCTATAACAATATATTGTTTGGTTTTTTTTTAAATTATAAAATATATGATGCTATAGAGAGTATATAGTTTTTCTTGGGACACCCTGTATATGTCGCGGTATATAAATATTATTCAGTCAGTCAGTCAGCAGTAGACCAATTGACTTAATGTAGCAAAACTAGTGTGGGAAAGCAATCTATCAGTTGGTCATCAGTTGAATTGAGCGCACATAATGTGTGTGTGTTATTTGTGTGTATAAACTATTGTACTGTATCTATTTCTATAACAAAAAATAGACCAAACTAGAGAAAAATACCACCTGGTATATTGATAACTAGCTACTAGCGTCGATAATTTTGTTTTTTGCCCGTCGTAAATTGTAATACTGCATATATAAACTTCTAAATAATATGATTTGAATCGAATATACAGGGTGTACACAAATTATCTTATACAGCTTCTCTCAAATAAAAATATTAGGAAACGAGGTACACACACCGTTTTTGCGCCATCTGTGAGAAAAAGTAGTAAAGTTTCACGTGATAGTTAACTGTTAGATGTCAGGTTATTGTACAGGTTGTACACAAATTACGAAATTGGTACGAAATTCCCTTAACGTGCATTTCTCAAATCGGTGGATTGGCCGTGGGAGGCCCATCTCTTGGCCGGTCAGATCACCAGACATAAAACACTGACTTTTTTCTATGGGGTTATGTAAAACACTGCGTGTACATAGCTCTAGTGGCCAACATCGACGATTTAAAGACCAGAATTGCCGCTGCTGTCGCGAGAGTTGACGTTGAAATGTTGCAGCGTACATGGATGGAGATAGAATACCGTTTGGACGTCTTACGTGTGACAAATGGTGCCCATGTTGAATGTGTTTGAGGTTATGTGAAACTTTATTACTTAATCTCACAGATGGCGCAAAAACGGTATGTGTACCTCGTTTCCTAATATTTTTATTTGAGAGAGAAGTTGTAAAGATAATTTGTGTACACCCTGTATAATATTGGATGCAAACAATAATAATTTTACTAATATCAGCATTATAACTGAGATGTAAATTGTTATATTGTTTGCAAATAATTTTTTCGGTCTTTTTCAGTTACTTTAATAATATAAAATATTGTACATATAACTTTAAAAATGTCTGATAATATACTCTTGAATCAAATTACATATATAACATGTTGAAATATCAGGTGCAAATACAGGGTGGGCCGTAAGTTTCCATATATAGGAAAATTTAAACGTTTGTTTTTATGTTTCAGATACCCTAAGAATATGCGTTTGTAAGATCTTGTTTACTGATGAAGCAAATTTTTACGTCAATGGAGAGGTTAATCGGCAAAACATACGTTATCGGAGTAATGCTAACCCTAACTGGCTGAGTCCGACGAAGATGCAAGGTGCCGGTAAAGTGATGGTGTGGGCCGGGATATGGGGTGACAGAATTATTGGACCAATTTTTTTTGTCAGTGGAAATCTTAATGCCGAAAGGTATCTTAACATGTTGCAAGAAGAGATTTTCCCATCCCTGCTAAACGAGGAAGGTAACTTCCCAGTTTACTTCCAGCAAGATGGAGCTCCACCTCATTATGGTCTTCACGTGCGTCGGTATTTGGATCAGCAGCAGCAGTTTCCGGATGCTTGGATTGGTCGGCGTGGTCCTGTGGAGTGGCCTCCCAGATCCCCAGATCTCACCCCCCTTGATTTCTATCTTTGGGGGCACTTGAAGGCCATGGTGTATCAGGAAAAGATACGAGACATAAATCATCTAAAGGAACGTATCACCAACGCCATTACAAGCATAACGTCAACTGTGCTAATGCGTGTTCATCAACAGTGGGGAACACGTATTGAAATGTGTTTTCAAAACAATGGCAACCATGTAGAGCATATTATATAAATAAAAATGGTTGTCCATAAAACAATGTTTATTTTTCCTATGTATGGAAACTTACGGCCCACCCTGTATACTCTTAATATTATCGTTATTATATTATCGTATATATAATTACATAGTAATGGCATGATATAAACTTCATACCTATAGGCAGGGGTGTGGAGCCGGAGCCGGTGGTGGTGGTGGTTTTTGGGTGGAGTCGGAGTCGGAGCCATTAAAAAACGCCGGCTCCATGGCTCCAGTTACCTTGCCCATTCATAATAAACCTAATGCAACTTTATCTTACCTAACCCAACTTTAGTACTTTACCTAACTTAATATATAGTTTTTATTAAAAATGCATATTTATTTTTTTCAGAAACGTCAATATTTGTAATATAATTATTAATTATAGCTAATGTCATTTGATTAGCCTCCCTTCAGTTTTCAGAATTTAGTTTTTTTGTTCATCATCAAATTTCGATTAATATAATTTCTTTTTGGATTTATGTATTAAAAAAAGGTCAAATTTAAAGAGTATTTTTAGCCTTTATTGCAAATATCATTCAACAGTGTATTCATCTGTCTGTTGTTGAGTATGATCAATGACCACTCTAACTACATTTGGATTTTGATAACTTGACAGAGCTGGAGCCGGAGCCGGAGCCAAACATTTAAAAAAGATGGCTCCGGAGCCGGAGCCAAAAGTTTTTTTTCTGGCTCCACACCCCTGCCTATAGGCCTACCATACATCAGAAACATCTTTCACATACAGTACAAGCTACAATTAATGATCTTTGGTAGACTTTAAGACTACAATTTCTTATTGTCAAGATACATAAAAATGCAAAACTTAAAAAAAAATAAAGCATCTCCAAATGTAGCTCTGTTTGCAATGCTCGCTAGAGTCGCTAATAGCTATTCAGAAATAATACGATCAACACTCAGTGAGTTAGGACAATCTTGAAATATTTTGCTAGATCATCTTCACACCATAACTTTCCATATTATCATAAATACTTGAAATATTGCGGGTATATCATCAGGTCATCCCATAAGTAATGTCGTTTTTTACGATAGATTAAGTTTAAACTAGTCCTACTCGGTTTCACCCTTTACTGCCCAAAAGGACAAATTTCTAACCTTTCAAATATACGCATTCATAACTTAACCCTACAAAATATTTGGGCAGTAAAGGGTTAAGCATAAATTTTCCGAACGTTATATCTAAGAGGAGGAGATCTATCGTGTTTCGCTACATACTTTACAGACCTCGACCAGTGAAGACGTGTGTTTTGCTTTATGTGAACCCCTCATAAACATGGCGGTATCAGAAGAACATATCAGGCATATAATGCTTTACGAGTTCAAAAAAGAGAATAGTGCTACTGAAGCAACGCGAAACAATCAGGAAGTTTATGGCAACGATATTCTGCATGTGAGGAAATGTCAAAGATGGTTTCAAAAGTTAAGGAATGGTGACTGCTGTTTGACAGATGCAGCACGCTCTGGACGCCCTGCTGAATTTGATGATGACCTGCTGTTAGCCGCACTTGAAGAAGACTGTTCAACAACTGTCGAAGAATTGGCCCAGAAACTCGATTCATCCCCGTCCACCATCCATCGACATTTGCAACAACTCGGGAAAGTGCTTAAGTTAGGAAAATGGGTGCCACATGAATTGTTGGTCGACAATCTGAGGATGCGGGTAAACATTAGCGCAGCTCTTCATTCCTGTGAACTCCAAGATCCGTTTTTGCACCGTTTAGTGACTGGTGATGAAAAGTGGATACTGTACCAGAATGTTAAGCGCCGTCGACAGTGGGTTTGTGCCGGAGAACCAGCGACACCACAGCCAAAACCAAATCTTCACCCTCGGAAGGTGTTGCTTAGTGTTTGGTGGGATAAAGGTGGTGTAATACACTTTGAAACCTTACCACACAACCAAACAATCACCGCTCAAGTCTACTGTCAACAACTGGATCAATTGAACACTGCACTAAAAGAAGAGACCTTCTTTGGTTAATCGGAAAGGAATCGTGTTCCACCACCACAACGCACGTCCTCATACCGCTCGGATCACTTCTGCAAAAATTGAGGAGCTTGGGTGGGAAAAACTTCCACATCCTCCAGACCTTGCGCCTTCAGATTATCATCTCTTCAGGAGTCTGCAAAACTATCTTGACGAGAAACAGTACACTTCTTTAGATGACCTGCACACCAGTTTTTGTACGTTTTTTGCCTCAAAACCGCCTGAATTTTATAAACATGGCATTGAAAAGCTTGTAGAACGTTGGCAGAGTGTCATTGATTCCGATAGAAAATATATACTACATTAAAAAGTTTCAGTAGTTTTTTTTTTGTCCTTCAAATTCCGATCTAAAAAACGACATTACTTATGGGATGACCTGATAAAATGAGAAATAAGAACTGCATGAAATGAGAAATAAAAAGTTATTGGACTAATGTATGGTGCCCAGGAAATCTTGTTCTGGCAATTTTGTGTCTGACTGTGCCCCGGCAAGTGTAAACACAGCGTGTCGGTGTTATGGTGTGGCCGCGTGTGATAGATGAACGTGCTTAATGCTTAATAATTCCCTTTTATTAGGTAAGTGAAGTGAGCTATGTCGTTGTTTATTAATTTTGAGTAGAATCTTGCTTTTCGTTATGGATTTCAAAAAAAGAAGAGATTACGGTAGGTTACCTTTGGAAGACCTTTTGGCTTAGGTTAGGCTAGATTGTTGAGCCTTCCCAAAGCATGGAGGAGCTTATTCGTAAAAGATTTCGAAGTGAGTATCTGCACCCAGAGGTGCAAATATCGCATTCGTTATTTGCATCCGAATATCACACCTCTGGGTGTAAATACCTTCAACCTAACAATCTTAAGCCCTCGTGAGGCCTCCCCTAAAAAGGCCTCGGCCTCGAGGCCTTTGAAAAATCTATGTCCTCGGCCTTGAGGCCTAAGGCCAGGCCTCGTCCCCATGCTTGCTGTAAATGCAAAAAGGAATAAATTGTATATTAAAATACACAATTAGTCGTAATTGTGACTGGACTATCCGTTCAAACGGCAATCCTTCTCTACTTGAAGTATGCAATGTTTCATGCAGCAGTATACTGGATCCAGGTTGTTATACCTGCAGGTAGGGGTGCACCGATATATCGGTATCGGTCAGAGTGACTGACAGTATATCGGCCGATAATATATTATTCTTGCCGAGTGTGAAACTACTGAAGTATATTAGTTATTATTCTTAAGATTGATAGGAGGCCGGAAGATGATGGAAGGAGGGTGAAAAATAAAAAAAAGTTGAAACATTTTTATTAAATTAAATTATCGTTTTTATCAAAACATCATAATTTGATAATTTCAAAATAAAAAAAAGGCTCCTTTTGCTTTACTCTTCAATTAAAAAACAAATACCAAAAACTGAGAAGTACATTTCTAAAAAGTAAAAACTAAGTGAAATTATATAATTTGAGATTTGAATGGCAGATCATCAACTGCTCTCCATGTTATATATATATATATATATATATATATATATTATATATATATATATATATATATATATATATATATATATATATCTACACAAACTCAGAATGGTTCCCTGAGAACATTATATGTTAAACACAGACCGTGCATGGAAAAGGAAAAAACTATGGTATTTGTCATTTACCATTACTTATTCGGACTATAGTGGATTTAATTTTCCCAGAAGAGTTCCTTGTTCCATGCACGGTCTGTGTTATTAACATATATATATATATATATATATATAAGGTGTCCCATAAGTCCTTTATTTACAGAACGTGCTCAATATGTCCACCATTGTTTTCAATACTCAAATTCAGACGTGATACCCAGTCAGTAAGCACACGGTGAATGATGTCAAGAGTAATGGTGTTACATGCCCCAATAATGCGCTGCCGCAAATGTTCAACACTCCTAATTTTCTCTGCGTATACCACCGCTTTCAAGTGGCCCCAGAGATAAAAATCTAGTGGCGTGAGATCCGGGCTTCTAGCTGGCCATTCCACAGGCCCTCGACGTCCTATCCAATGACCAGGGAATTGTTGGTACAGGTATTCCCTTACTTGGGTGCTGTAATGTGCAGGAGCGCCGTCTTGCTGGAACCATGTTGGGAAATTTCCTTCTTCGTTCAAGACACTGGGAAATGCCTCTTCCTTGAGCATACGTAGGTAGGTGCCTCCAGTCACATGTTCATCGAAAAAGAGGGGGCCTATGATGCGATCTTTCCAAATGCCACACCATACCATCACCCGAGATGCACCTTGTTCCTTTGAAGAGGTATACCAGTGAGGGTTGTTTTGAGACCAGTAGCGGGTGTTCTGTCGATTTACCTCACCATTTCCATAAAAAACAGCCTCGTCACTGAAATGAATGGTGGACGGGAAATTGGCATCCCGAGCATAAGAAAAATATGAATTATGGTTTGTAGAAATAGAATAATATGAATTTCTCCTATGATGCCGGACTTATGGGACAAATACATTTCTAAAACATAAAAACTAATAAGTGAAATTATATAATTTGAGATTTGAATGGCAGAACAACTGCTCTCCATGTTCTGGAGTGAGCTTATTTCTAGCAGGCTCATAAATATTACCTCCGGTACTAAAAAGTCTTTCACTGCAAACTGATGATGGTGGAGTACTCAAATACTGTTTGGCTAACATTGGTAATGTGCCTGTTGTTGTGTTCTGGTAATTTTTCCACCATTCGACAATTTCATTTAAGCATTTTTTTCGTGTCTCCTGTTGTTTCAGTTGAACTAGAGAAATATTTTTAGTGCGCTTTCTTTTTCTTGAGCTTGAACACCCAGGTTTAACAGAATCTGATTCCATTGCTGATGTTTCTTGTTCTTGAACGAGCTTTTCATGTTTCTGACTCTTGTCAAAGAATGCCCAAATATCTTTTATTTTTTTAGCCTTTGGTGAAGAAGTTGATGAGCTTGAACTGCCCTCCCCTTCTGTCCCACTACTTTCATTTTCTGACTCCTCTCTCGAGTCTCCTTCTTGGCCAGTGCATTCGTTTCGATTAAAGTTCAAGAGTGAAACAAAAGATTCCCAGAGTAGTCTTTTTGCTTCCTCTTTTCCAACATTGCTCATTAAGAATTTCATTTTGAATCGAGGATCCAGCAGTGTTGCCAGAATCAATTTTTTGTTAGTTGTGTAGGCACTGAATCTTTGTTTGAATGTTGTTTTCAAATCACCAAGTATGGTTTTAATTCCACTGACATTTTGAACAGCATAACCGAGATAATTTTCCATCACTCTGATAAAAGGTATCAGAGAAGCTACTGCTGTTTCGCTACTCATTTCTTTTGTGATATCTTCAAAGTATTTCAGAACCATCACTAATGTTTCAGCTAGTTCCCACTGATTATCATCCAAACATTTGCGTTTCTTTGATGCACAAAATAAGATGACTGCTCTCTTTTGTTCAACCAAACGCTCTAGCATATAGTAAGTAGAGTTCCATCTGGTTTGAACATCCTGGATCAATGTGTGTGTTGGTAATTTGAGCTGATTCTGAAACTCTCTTAATAATTCCCTTGATGCACTGGAATGGTTAAAATACCCCACAATGTCTCTCGCAATAGCCAGAATGTCAGTGATACTTCTTTGCTGTTTAAAAAGTTTGTCCTGTATGCATAGTTGCAAGGTGTGGATAGCACCGCCCAGATGAGATTCCTCCAGTAAACTTAAACTAGCCACCAATTTCATATTGCTAGCATTATCTGTAACTAACATGTGTACCTTAGTAATATTGATTTCAAATTGTTAAGGATTCTTGGAAAAATTGACATTCTTTCGCCAGTGTGCGATCCTGGGAAATGTGAAACTTTGAGAACTGCTATTTTCATATCAAATGTAGGAGAAACCCAGTGGGCAGTTAAATTTATAAACGGATACATGCCATGAGTTGCCGTCTATATATCACATGTTAAACTTAAGTATTGTGTAACATGTAGTTGGCCTTTGAGCTTGATTTCTACTATCGTAAATCATGGGAACAATGTTTTCAGAAAAGTACCGCCTCGAAGGAATGTTATATCTTCGTTCCAAATGGTTTAAGATTCTCCGGAAACCCAAATCTTCTACCACTGAATATGACTGGAGATCAGTAGCCATCATTTCACCAATGAGGTAGTGCAATTTCACAGCCCTAGGATCATTTATTTTCCATTCAAGCTTCTTTTCCAGAACCTTTTTCAATGTTTGTTGTTTAACACATGTGCCAACCTCTGAGGTTTCCTCATTACTCGCGGATGACTTTATTTGATTTGTTTCAATATTGGGTGCAATTTCAGATTTAGAACTGCTACTGCACTGGATTTGTTCTTCCACCTTTCTACCAAATAGACTTATGGATGGAGTATCTATTTTATCTGATCTGTCGCCAGGGCCGGATTAAGACCTTTAGAGGCCCTAAGCACTTAAAAGATTTTGGTGCCCCATATATATGTAATTCAAAATATAAACAAAAATAAACCATAAAATAAAATTTTATTTTTTGAAATGAAACAAAACTTACAGTAAGATGGAAAATAATGTTTATTTTTGTATACTTCCACTTCATTTATATTTGAAAAGTTTTCTCCTACTTTTTTTAATTGCAAAGTCTTTGATCAGATCCTCAAACTAATCTTACGTAACACATCTGCTTCTATACTTAGTAGAGATAAGGCATCCAGCCTGCCTTGTTGCATAGTTGTTCTGTTGGTATTTTTAATATACTTCAACTGAGAAAATGAACGCTCAGCTGAGCAATTTGTGACCATTAATGTTAAAAATATACGAAAGGCAATTTCTACATTTGGGAAGGCACACTCAATATTGTCTTCTACAATTATTTTATAAAGTTCAGCATGACTGAATCTTGTTTTTACATTTTTTTTTGCACTGAACTTATGGCACACACATGATATAAACAAAATAATAACGCAAAGCGTAAAGTGTGTGATTACAACGAAATATATTTATTCTCTCAAAAGGGTTGTTGTTCACTACAAATTCAAACAATGAAAAAAATAAATACTATATATGAATATATATAATTCAGTTTTCAACAGCTTATAGGCTATAAGCCGCGATTATAATAGTATAATAAATCCATGGTAAATCCGACAATGGAAAATTTCTGTGGTGCCCCCCTTCCCTTGATGCCCTAAGCACGGGCTTATTTTGCTTAATGGTTAATCCGGCCCTGTCTGTCGCCCTTAGCAAGATTTTTTACTTTACGGAAAATTGCTGGATGTTTAATTTTCAAATGATTCTTTAGATTTGATGTCGTCGTTTTTTTTTGGAATGTTACTTCCTCTTGATACAGAAGTACCACACACCTGGCACTTCGCTTTGCTAGAATCAACTAGAACTTCAAAATAAGCCCAAAGAGGACTGGACATTGATTTTGCCGATCAAAATATTCAAAACTTCAAAAGACAAAAATCAAAATTTATGCATGCTATTTATAACGGCAACTCATTTAAAATTATCTTCTTATCATCATTTATCATTTTATCCTATGAATATTTATTATTTATTTATCAAAGTCTGAAAAAATAAAAAAAATAAATAATTAATACCGATTGCACTTATTTAAAATGTATCATGCATTCCTTAATATACTAATGTTTATATAGTAAATCTAAAGTTAGAATTTAAGTTTATACAGTTAATTTTTAATTTTTTATTATATTATTTATTATATTAATTAGATAATATCACTCTTAGGAAGTCCGAAGTAAAAACTCTAAATTGCCAGAGTGCACATTTAGTGATAAATAAAAATATGAATTTAAATTAATTTAATAAAACAACTATTTTTCTAGTTTAGTTAAATTAGGTTAGGTAAAGATATATCGGTATATCGGTCGATATATCGGTATCGGGGTATCGGCTTCTGCCCGATACCGATATATCGGTATCGGGGTATCGGCTTCTGCCCGATACAGATATATCGGTATCGGGGTATCGGCTTCTGCCCGATACCGATATATCGGTATCGGCCAAATATGTATATCGGTGCACCCCTACCTGCAGGTAGTTCATGGTGCTTACTTGACAGTATCAAAAACTCGTAAGGAGAATATTACAGGAAGGTACACACGCTTCGGTCTATTTAGAATAGACGTTACACAAATTAATCTATACACTCGCATTTAATAAAATTTAATGTTGCATTCGGCTATTCGGAAACTATCAAAACTGCTACAAAATTTATTAGTTTATTTACAAAATTACATGTACTGTATTTACCTTCATGAAAATACAAAGTTAAGTCTAATTAAACTATAATTCTACAAATAATCATTCGGTGTTCAAATTATTTACTTCAGCCACACATACCATGTAGCTATACATTTGTGAAGGAATCTGCAGTGTTTCTATTTTCATTTACTCGTAATAAACTAGTTTTCTATTAATTTCATGGCATAGTGTTTTTTCAATAGCTGTTATTTTCAGAAAATTGCTCATGCCCTGTCTCCAACAGAAAATACCCGGTATTTTCTTCGACATTCGTTAATGTCTTGGAGTTTTAAGTGATCATCTCTTTAAGATTAGTATCGATTTCGAAACCTCTCTTCGGACTGGCGAAACCCAATGCATGAACTGGCGTACGCTTATTCCACGCTAATACGGACATCCTTCTGATGAGTGATGACTTACCTGAACCCCTAATTCTCTGGTGGGAACCAAGACGAGGACACGAGTGACAGCGTCTTTGGAGGGTCTGAAAATGAGTCTCTGCAGAATGGGGAGCATGAAGGCGGCCGTTTTCCCAGTACCTGTAGCCGCACAACCGCAGATATCTCTTCCTTTTAGTGCAATGGGGATCGTCATGGACTGAATTGGCGTCGGGTTTTGGTAGCCCATGTTCGCTATTGCCTGCAAATAACATTCAAACAAATAATAATTCAAAGTTTCATTAACTTGCAAACTTCCACTACTAGTTCATTTCCAAACTAATTAGCGAGAAGTGAAACCAATGCGAATCATCATATCAACAATTACTGTACAGAATAATTACACTAACTACTAGAAGGTGGTCAAGACAAGTTCACCAACCAAACAGAAAACACACATTACAATCATAGTAATATAATAAAGCTTTTAAAATAGGCAATACATAGTCTCATCCCAAAACTAACACTTAGGAGTGGAGAAAAAGTACCCTCACTACAAATCACAAATGCTTTCCAAATATTGAATAATTAGAATGGTACCTTTGCAATTTACATATTTTTCTAAAAAGTTAATGACAATGAAACTGTGTAAAGATGTCATTTTAATTAAATTTGTTAATTAAAGATGTATGTGCAAGGTCATCAAGAAATAATCATTTTTAAGTTACATGCAGTATACAGAGTTGCCAACATGATATGGAAAACCAGGAAATCAAAGATGACAAAACAGTATTTTCGACCAAAAAACAGTGATTCAAGATTTAAGGTTTTATTGGAAACCTCCAATATATTACAGTACAGAATAACATACACAAGCATTACCTTTCATGCGTGTTTTTATAATGTTCTTTGTAGCTGCTAAGAGCACTCTGCAAACTATAAAATCATTTATTATAAAGAATTACATGTGCAAACTTGAAAAATTACTGTGTTCTGTGACACTTCTCTTTAATAATAGGTACAAACTGTTCACTTTAGATCATTCTATGTTGCACTTTTGGCTTTTTTAAAGATTTATTTTGAATGAAATAATTATTTTAAGATATAATTTATCATGAAAAATGGAAACGTGGAATTTGATAGTAAAAATCGAGAAAATTCTGAGAAAATGGGATAGTTGGCATGTATGCAGTATATAATGATTAGTCCTTTCTTGAAGATCCTCTACATACTCGTACAATACATTATTTGAAAACATACATTATGTAAGGATGAATTTCTCATTCTCCATGGGATAGGCACGGCGCTTGAGCTTGGACCAAAAACACCAAAATAAATAAGGTACCACCCAAACCTCATGGATTCAATGTTACCTTTCATGAAAAGTAAGTACTAATTAAGTAAGTAAGTAATAAGTAAGTAATAAGTAAGTAATAAGTAAGTAATAAGTAAGTAAGTAATAAGTAATAAGTAAGTAAGTAATAAGTAAGTAATAAGTAAGTAATAAGTAAGTAGTAAGTAATAAGTAAGTAATAAGTAAGTAATAAGTAAGTAAGTAAGTAATAAGTAAGTAAGTAAGTAATAAGTAAGTAAGTAATAAGTAAGTAAGTAAGTAATAAGTAAGTAAGTAAGTAATAAGTAAGTAAGTAAGTAATAAGTAAGTAGTAAGTAAGTAAGTAGTAAGTAAGTAAGTAGTAAGTAGTAAGTAAGTAGTAAGTAAGTAGTAAGTAAGTAAGTAAGTAAGTAAGTAAGTAGTAAGTAAGTAAGTAAGTAAGTAAGTAAGTAGTAAGTAGTAAGTAATAAGTAAGTAAGTAATAAGTAAGTAAGTAATAAGTAAGTAAGTAATAAGTAAGTAAGTAATAAGTAAGTAAGTAATAAGTAAGTAAGTAATAAGTAAGTAAGTAATAAGTAAGTAAGTAATAAGTAAGTAATAAGTAAGTAATAAGTAAGTAATAAGTAATAAGTAAGTAGTAAGTAATAAGTAAGTAATAAGTAAGTAATAAGTAAGTAAGTAATAAGTAAGTACGGGGTGTCAGGAAATTATTGCCCCCCCCCCCCCCCCCCCCCCCTGTAGAGCAAAAACTAGGAGAGATATAAAAACCGGTGAGACCACTTGAAAGAGCGTTAAAATCTGAATAAAAACCATTATATTCTATTCCTGTGATTTTAATTCTTACCATTTTTTTCCCCCCAGAAACCATGGCATCATCTATTTTGAACGATTCAGAGAAAAAGCGAGTTCTTGACCGCATTCGAGCTGTCACATTTCGTGAAGCAAAGGAAGCTGGTGCATCTTTCATAACTCGACACTGGGTGGCTGAGAGATTAAAAAGATCAGAAGACTTTGTCAAAAGGAATTGGAATAAGAATCCTGAAGATTGTGAAACAGAATTTCGAGGAGGAAGACCGGAGAAATTATCTCAAGAATCGAGACATTGTGCTTGCTGCATCACGGCGCCGAAAGAAGAGCTGCTCTGAGGTAGCGAAAGAGATACTTATCCGTCGTGGTAAGATAGTCAATCGGCAACTTGTGCATCAATTTCGAGTTCGCCAAGGCTTGAGTGCTTGGCATGAAATAGCTAAGCCACGGAAGAGTGATCTTAATATTGAAGATCGGCTATGGTTTGTGATTATTGAGGAATGGACGGAAGACGATTTCCTTCACTTGGTTGTCAGCGATGAATTCTTCGTTTATGTCTCCAGAAAACCAAATTTTCAGAATGATCGGGTTTGGGCAACAACTCCTGATGAAGTCCCAGACGACCAGAAGTATCGAGAAATAGTAAAAAATCCAGCATGTGTGGGTGTTTTCATTATGTTCTCTATTCGGAAGCTCATCTGGGTTATCAAACCAAGAGGAACCAGTTGGGATGGGCCTTATTTTCGAAATGTAATTTTAGCCCAACATGTAATTCCATTTTTGAAAGACCCCGAGTGTGTTTTGGATGTTGAACAGGCAACCTTTCTTCACAACAAAGCCCCCTGTATGAAAGCACTTGCGACTCAACAACTGCTTAAGGACAATAACATTGATTTTTTCGGAAATAATGAATGGCCTGGCAATTCTCCCGATCTTAATGTCTGTGAACATGTCGGATCCATCATGAAGGATCGGGTGGAGTCCTTAATGCTGGAACAACACATTCAGAATCGGTATTAAACAGAAATTATGACTGCAAAGATCAACGAAGTCCTTGAAGAAATGGGATCATACCCCCGTCGATTAATGGCTGTCAGAGCTGCAAATGGGGGCAACACCCGATATTAAAACAAGTGTTTTTTATTCAAAATTAAACGCTCTTTCGCGTGGTTTTGTCTGTTTTTTCTATTCCTTTCAGTTTCTTCTGTACAGGGAGGGGGGGGGGGGGGGGGCAATCATTTCCTGACACCCTTTAAGTAATAAGTAAGTAAGTAATAAGTAAGTAAGTAATAAGTAAGTAAGTAATAAGTAAGTAAGTAATAAGTAAGTAAGTAATAAGTAAGTAAGTAATAAGTAAGTAAGTAATAAGTAAGTAAGTAATAAGTAAGTAAGTAATAAGTAAGTAAGTAATAAGTAAGTAAGTAATAAGTAAGTAAGTAATAAGTAAGTAAGTAATAAGTAAGTAAGTAATAAGTAAGTAAGTAATAAGTAAGTAAGTAATAAGTAAGTAAGTAATAAGTAAGTAAGTAATAAGTAAGTAAGTAATAAGTAAGTAAGTAATAAGTAAGTAAGTAATAAGTAAGTAAGTAAGTAAGTAATAAGTAAGTAATAAGCAGTGTTGGGCACTAAAGCGTTAATCCGATAACAGTTAATTAACGAAGTTAACTTTTTTAACGGACTATTAACGGAAGTTAATTTCCATTTATCGTTATCGGACCAGTTAACTTCCGATAACTCGATATTTAGTCTGTTAAAGTCCGTTAACACGTTAACTGCGAGGAGTCATTCACGGAAGATCACCGCTCCGCGAATGAATTCAAACCGCCATAACTTCAGTCTGCTTCCAGATCTCACAAGGGGAGGTTGTGTGCTTTTTATTGAAGGTAAGAAGGTTCTTTTAACGTTAGTAAAAGTCCTATAATATTATATAGTATATATTAATACGTATGGAGATACGTATGGTAAAATGTACCGTACGGTTGAGAAAAATTAATTTATAGTAATGACTAATGAATAAGTATTTTTACACTGCATTAGTAAATCTCTAAAAAAGTATATACAGGGTGGGCGGAAAGTAGCTCCCTATTTTGGATTGGTAAAAAAATACGTATATTATCCATTTATTTCAGAAGAAATAATATGAAAAGGTAGGCATACATGGTAGGTTTTCTCTAAAATTCAATGTGGGCTCCAACTCTTTCCACCAGCTTCTGGAGCCGCCCAGGAATGGCGTCCACTGACTTTAGCAGGAACTCCGGCGGGATGGAGGACATGACTTCCCGAATTCGGTCCTCCAGTTCTTCCAATGTCCTCGGTTTGGTGCGGTAGACTTCTTCCTTTACCCACCCCCAAAGAAAGAAGTCGCACGGTGTCAAGTCGGGGCTCCTGGCTGGCCATTGATGTGGACCACGACGACCCATCCAACGCCCAGGGAAGTGGGCATCCAGCCACTCACGGACAACAAGAGCGAAGTGCGGAGGGGCGCCATCTTGCATAAATATCAGATCGTCGATGTTCTCCCATGTGCTGACAACCGGCCAGACCTCGTTTCGCAACATAGCAAGGTACCGCTCAGCACTTCGCTCTTGTTGTCCGTGAGTGGCTGGATGCCCACTTCCCTGGGCGTTGGATGGGTCGTCGTGGTCCACATCAATGGCCAGCCAGGAGCCCCGACTTGACACCGTGCGACTTCTTTCTTTGGGGGTGGGTAAAGGAAGAAGTCTACCGCACCAAACCGAGGACATTGGAAGAACTGGAGGACCGAATTCGGGAAGTCATGTCCTCCATCCCGCCGGAGTTCCTGCTAAAGTCAGTGGACGCCATTCCTGGGCGGCTCCAGAAGCTGGTGGAAAGAGTTGGAGCCCACATTGAATTTTAGAGAAAACCTACCATGTATGCCTACCTTTTCATATTATTTCTTCTGAAATAAATGGATAATATACGTATTTTTTACCAATCCAAAATAGGGAGCTACTTTCCGCCCACCCTGTATAGTATGTAAAATTTGAATAATAGTTTTTATTCACTGATTGTAATATTGTCGTTGAATTAAATAACAATTGCGTATATTACATATACAAAATATTTTATAGACAAAATAATTCATGGACAATTTTTATTTTATAGACTAAATAATTCATAGATAAAATATTTTATAGATAAAATAATTACATAGAGAAAAATTACTTCTATTGAAAATTCACAGAAAAAGGTTAAGTAAAATAAAATATTTTATATAACGTAATATATATTATATATTATATTATTATTATAATTATTATTATTTTGAATTAATTTTGCTATTTTGTTTGAATTTATATTTTATTAGTTTAGTTACATATTTTATATGATGATATTTTACTTTTTTTAGGTTCTTCTGTATTATCGTCAACTAGACAGCGCTCAGTTCTCTCTTACCAAGCATTCTCTACAACTTTTAAACTTCAACCATGGAGCACCATGAAGAAGTTCTCGACATTGAGATCGCCTCTGTCTCAGGCACTTCTGAGTCTCAGTCTGACCAGAACTTGATAAAAATACAGTTAAATACCTATTTATTGTTGGATTTTGCATAAATAAACATTTTCTATGGGTTTTAAAGCTTTTTTCCTTGATTTTTTTAAATGTTAGTAAAGAAATAGTTATCGTTAACGGATTATCGTTAACTTCCATTAACTTTGTAGTAAAATTATCAGATTATTTATCATTATCAGTTAAAAATTGGGGTTAACGGATTATCGCTATAGAAGTTAACTTTTTGGTTAACGGTGCCCACCACTGGTAATAAGTAAGTAATAAGTAAGTAAGTAATAAGTAAGTAAGTAATAAGTAAGTAAGTAATAAGTAAGTAAGTAATAAGTAAGTAAGTAATAAGTAAGTAAGTAAGTAATAAGTAAGTAATAAGTAAGTAAGTAAGTAAGTAATAAGTAAGTAAGTAAGTAATAAGTAAGTAAGTAAGTAAGTAATAAGTAAGTAAGTAAGTAAGTAATAAGTAAGTAAGTAAGTAAGTAATAAGTAAGTAAGTAATAAGTAAGTAAGTAATAAGTAAGTAATAAGTAAGTAAGTAAGTAAGTAAGTAAGTAATTACTTACTTATTACTTACTTATTTCTTACTTACTTACAAGTAAGTAATAAGTAAGTAAGTAAGTAATAAGTAAGTAAGTAAGTAATAAGTAAGTAAGTAAGTAGTAAGTAAGTAATAAGTAAGTAAGTAATAAGTAAGTAAGTAATAAGTAAGTAAGTAATAAGTAAGTAAGTAATAAGTAAGTAAGTAATAAGTAAGTAATTACTTACTTACTTACTTACTTATAAGTAAGTAAGTAATTACTTACTTACTTATTACTTACTTACTTATTACTTACTTACTTATTACTTACTTACTTATTACTTACTTACTTATTACTTACTTACTTATTACTTACTTATTACTTACTTACTTACTTATTACTTACTTACTTACTTATTACTTACTTACTTATTACTTACTTACTTATTACTTACTTACTTACTTACTACTTACTTACTTATTACTTACTTATAAGTAAGTAATAAGTAAGTAAGTAATAAGTAAGTAAGTAATAAGTAAGTAATAAGTAAGTAATAAGTAAGTAATAAGTAAGTAAGTAAGTAAGTAAGTAAGTAAGTAAGTGTGTGTGTGTGTGCTCATAAAAGAGTATATTTCCAGAGATGAGAGTCCAGCCCAATCTCCAACACCGTTACGTAGGAGGATATACTGTAATTAGAGGTGCATCGGAACCAAAACTTAAATTATGTATTAAAATTAAATTAAAAGAAAATATGACTTATTATCATCACTTTATTCTTGCTTATAATTATTCAAATTTAAAATTGTTGTACACAAAATTTAAATGGAGACAAGAATGCAGCACAATTTTCACAAGATTCCAATATAATAACTAATCCTAACCTCATAAAAAAGAAATATGCAAAATGTTTTTCATATAGGGTAAAAGTTGCCAATGGTTGCGCATCAGTCCTAATGTCACACATTTGACTTAAAAAAACTCTCCACAAAATACTGTTAAGGTGAAGGAAATAAAATTTTTGTGAAACATTACTTTGTGTAACTTCTTAAGTCAAATGCGCGACATTAGGACCGATGCGCGACCATTGGCAACTTTACCTTACAGTGCAGTGAACCAAACAGAAAATATCAAATTTTATATACAATATATGGAAAATCATTTTCAGAGCAGCTGAGTTTGTGAAAATTTCAAAGCAGAAATATTAACCTAAATTATGATGATAGAGTTTGGTGCATTATTGCTGGGATGAGCGTATGTTAGAGTTAGACCACCTGAGTGTCTAACTTTAATTAGCAAGATTAGATCTTGGCAACATCTGCCATATTTTGCAATCTGACTCACTGGGAAACTGTTAGATTATATTATTATTATTATATTACTATCACTATTTTGTGTTGAAACAAATGGCCAACAATTTTTAAATTTATTGGTAATAACCAGTTCCAGCCAGTTACTTTTTTTAAGTTCTGACAAGTTCCAGTTCCAGTGCATCCCTAGATATAATATAACCTGTTCCCCATTTGTCTGCATATGAGTGTCCCCCATTTGTCTGCATATGAGTGTCCCCTATTCCCAGGATAATATGATTTAATATCCCAAAAAGCAATGAGAATTAAAAGTTTTGCAAACAATTAATTTGTAAAACTCTAACCAAAGAATGATACAAAAGCAAGCCTCATCTACCAAATCTATACTCAATAGTGGAATGATAAAGCTTTTAATCCTAATTTGTTTGTCAGATTCTTTTCTGCTATCTGCATCATAAATTATAAATAACTAGAAAACCCCAGTGAGCTGACCAACTTTGAGTGCGTGTGTGTGTGTGTGTGTGTGCGCCCTGACACATACATACGCACAATGAACACATTTCTCCTTCCCATTTTGAGAAATAATGAGGGTCTTTTTGACCTCAAATCTGTATTGCTCAAATGTACCATAATAGCTACAAGGAACAATCACAATCACAGTACCTTCAACATGGGTGTGGACAAATTCATTTCAAGAAATGTGGTATTGGACTGGGTGGAAGGAACATCTTCAAAAGACAATTCCACTTTCTCCTTTTGCAATTTATGTTCTATTTCTTTCACCTTTCTCTCTTTCTTCTTCTCTTTCTTCTTAACATCTTTCTCTCGAACTTTTATATTTTCTATGAAGATGATAGAATAAATGAAAGTATATGATAAGACAGTTAACAAAGCTGGATTATACTTCATATATGATTTCCCTTAAAAATATAATTCAAAGCATCCTACAATGTCATGCATTATGAATGAACAAACCTTTTAATTCAGTTTTCAAGTTAGTAATTTCATTCATTTGACCTTCACCATCGTCAGAAGAACACTCATCATCAACCCTCTTTGCCTGTTTTTAAAAATGAGAATATGAAATGGTGTACCAGTAGATTTTTCAGAAATAGCAGATCTAATGCAAGACTGATAAATCCACTCATTTTTATTCAAGGATGACAAGTGAGAATTCCTACTGCTTTACAGTGGTTCTGTACTTCTGCTCAAACATTTTTGTGGGTAAGGGAAATACAGGAAATTTTTTACTGTTAAAGGACAGTAGTTTTATTTTTTTTAAGTCTTTGGGTACCTACAATTCAGTGAACTAATAAATAATAAACTAGCTCTACAATAAAAGTGGTTATTCATAGTGTCTACCAGATTTTCACTGCAAAACTCCCTGAGCTTTCCCTGTTTTCCAGAGGAAAAATTCCAAAATTCCAGAATAACTTCATCGTTTCTACTATAACATTAAAGACTGCAACAGAAGCAAAGAAATAAACACTCCCTCCAATATTCACTTGAGGAAAAAAAGCTTCTCAGTCAATAACAACAATGATACAACTTTCAAGTTAGGTAATAATGTTAAGGTTTTAACTCCCTTTGTCAAAGGAGGTAAAAGGTCATGTGACAAAGGGGGCCTACAGCTTTAGGTGGAATCACATAAGGGCCACAAATTATTTGAACATGGATAATAGTCATCCACCCAACTACTGAACACACCCAATGTTGCTTATCTTATGGGAAACAAACTATTTCAAATTAAGTAGTATGACCAATTTCAATATATATATATAGGTGTAAAGTAATGCAGTAACCATACTGAAGTACATTTTTTCAGGATCAACTTTTTAAAAAGTACTTCTATCTTTAAATACTTTTACTCTTACTTTAAGTAAATTTTGAGAGAAAATATTGTATTTTTACTCCACTACATTTCTCTCGATACATTTCATTACTTTCCCCGAACATTCTAGAAACTCCCATGTTTGAAGCAACCAATCAGAGGACACAGGATGTGCAGGCATTTAAATTAGCCAATCATACACATTCTGCTTTCTTTATATTTGCTGAAGTCTGCCAGTTGAAGTCACATTTGTTTTTCATTACCTGATAAATATAGTTAGTACATAGCTTATCTTTGTTATAAAGATATCTTGTTACAAAGATGCTTATTTTGTTACATGTTCATTATCAATATTATGTTTGAGATGCTACCTTTTACTTTTATTACTCATGTATGTATTAAAGTACAATTCAGGAATGGTACTTCTACTTGAACTTGAGTACATTTTTGTCAAAGTAGCAGTACTTTAACTTAAGTAACAAATATCAGTACTTTTTACAGCTCTGTATATACACTGGCATTCAAATTATGGAAACTTTTTAAAATGCTGATCATGTAATAATAGAATTCTTTTAATTCTTTTTTATATGTTACAGGAAATAAAATGATACATCTGTCCAATTAAGGAGCTTTCAAATGTGGTGTTTTGTTACATGAAGACTAGTGGGCAATTAATTAATAATGAAAGAAATTGTATTAATGGTGACATCACATTTTGATTAAAATAATTGTTTATGTTCACAGAAATATTATTCATTAGAATGTTTTTCTGTTATTTGTATTTATACATTTTATCCCATTTTCCTTTAAAAGTGCAATATGACTTGTGAAACCCACACCTGAACATTGTTTGCTAACATTGTGCCCCCTCTTACAGATATCTCTATATAATGGCACTTGCAAAGGAAATATCATACAAAAATAGACTCAAGCTTAATTAATACCTTTTTGATGAAGAACTACAAAGACAAATAGCCAATAAAGTGGGAGCTTCATTCTCCATGGTGAGCAAAACCATCTCTCAGCACTCGCAAAATGGGTGTGTAATGAACAAAGCAAGCCAATGGTGAAAAAGGAAGACCTTGGAAAAAGAAGACAAATACAGGATTTTATTGAGCAAATGCAACAGAAAGAATATTAGTGTTCAAATAGCTGCTGAAGTGAATGCGTCACGCAATGGCAGCATTTCTACTTCAACAGCAAGTAGATGTCTGAGGAAGTTAGTTTAATGGGTTGGGTTGCTACTAGAAAGCCACTTTTGCCAGTCTTGGAGCAACCATTTTTTGTGATTTTATGCCAATTTCAAATGTTTGGCTCTATTTCTTCATTGCAAAGTGGCCTTCTGGTAACAACCCAGCCCATTAAACTAACCTCCTTCAAATGTCTCTTCGATGTTAAAGTAGAAGTGCTGCTATTGCATGATGCATTGACTTCAACAGTTATTCAAATGCTAATATTCTTTCTGTTGCATTTGCTCAATAAAATCATGTATTTGTCTTCTTTTTCCGAAGTCTTCCTTTTTCACCATTGGCTTACTTTGTTCATTACACTCCCATTTTGCAAATGATGAGAGGGTTTTGCTCACCATGGAGAATGAAACTCCCACTTCATTGGCTATTTGTCTCTGTAGTTCTTCATCAAGATGATATTAATTAATCTTGAGTCTATTTTGTATGATATTTCCTTTGCAAGGGCCATTATACAGAGATATCCATAAGAGAAGGGCACAATGTTACCAAACAATGTTCAGGTGCAGATTTCACGAGTCAAATTACACTTTTGAAGGAAAATGAGAGAAAATGTATAAATACAAATAACAAAAAAACATTCTAATCAATAATATCAATATTTCTGTGAACATAAACAATTATTTTAATCAAAATGTGATGTCACCATTAATACAATTTCTTTCAATATTGATTAATTGCTTGTAAGTCTTCATGTAACAAAACACCACATTTGAAAGCTCCATAATTGGACAGACATATCATTTTATTTCCTGTAACATATAAAAAGAATTAAAAGAATTCTATTATTACATAATCAACATTTTAAAAAGTGCTTCTATAATTTTGAATGCCAGTGTATATGAGAGAGTTAGTTACAAGGACAAGCACAAGAGGAAGCTTCAAAGACCTTTCAGTCCACTTGGGGAGGTTCCTGTTATTAAACTAGTGCATTTTTAATTATTCCAGCAGTAGTAAAAAACTGTATAGAAAAGCATAAGGCTCTCCCCCAACCTTAACAGAGAGGTCAGAAGAGCACTGTCCATTACAATAGCGATAGTAAAAAGAGTGAGGTAACACTGGGGCAAAGGGAGAAGGATTGACAACAGTCAGTAAAAGGCAGGGAATTGAGACAAAAAGCCTTTGATTCGACCCAGTTAACTAGAGCTGTGTAGGTTGAGCCACCCCACACACGAGAAGTGTACTCCATACAGGGATGGACAAGACCCCTATACAGAAACAGCAACTGAGTGGGGGTGAAGAAACTGAGAAGGAGGTATACAGCACACCTAACTTCTTAGAAGTTGTTTTAGAAAGAGTATATGTGGCCTTTCCCTGAAAGATCATGAGAAAAGGAAACACCAAGATGTTGAGAGAAGAGGAAGGATTGAGTTGTGTATTGTTCAAGATAGGGGGATAGTCGTGTGGAAGACTCTGATGAGTAGACAGGTGAAGGAACCAAGTTTTTGAGGCATTGAAAGCCACGAGACATTCTCTGCCCCAATCAGAGATAGAACCAAGTTGAAACTTGGCAACATTCAGAGTTGGCTGACATATACACATGACAGACATCCAATTGCAGAAAACATGCTCTCACACTTGTCTGCCTCGTTAACATGTCTAAGAATAGAGTAAATTACTTATTTATTTTTGTAGAAATACAAAATTTTCTAATGAATAAAAAACCTAAAAAAAAATGCATGGCATAGATTTGGTGAAGTAGAGTTGTGTTTCTGCTACTACTTTCTTTTTTTTCCTCGCCTTTCTCTTGGGTGGCTGGGTTCATGTGACAGATGAGGGCATGGTGTGGAAAATCTGATTTCCATTCCTAATTCCTGTAGAAGCATTTCATAACTTTGCCAGCAATAGCCCATGTGAACAAGAGGGAGAGGAGCCTTACTTCTATTTCTGCATGAAGGTTTGTGCGTACATAGGTACAGACATGGAAAGTATAACTTTTTCCTCTCTCTTAATCCTTTTGGGATTAAGCCTGGAGTGGGCCATGGAATCTTTGTTGACCTGATATTTCAGTAAATAGAACTGTAAATATTTTGTATAAAATCAAAACTATACATTTGAGGTTTTTGTGATGATACCAAGTAATTGAATATATGATTAGCACAAATATATGATGATGTTAGTTTATCTAGTGTATGATTTGTGAGTGCGCATAGCATAATTGTAAAGCTAGTTTATTTATTATCATCTTTCTTATAAAATTTCCTCGGCTACTTTTCCAGGGTCAAGGTATTTTCTTCAACCATTTTCTGTACCTACCTCTGGCAGGGAGGGAGCAGAAGGTGGAGAAAGAGCCTTATACTTTTCTATCCAGTTTTCTACTATCGCTAGAATAATTAAAAAATGCACTAGAGCAGTGGTTCTTAACCTTTTTACTACCATGCCCCCTCTAGGAATTGGTCCTTCCCTCCACGCCCCCCTTCAATCAAAATAACATTCTCAATAACTTCTCAATATTAGCCCATGCTCTCGTTAAGAGAATAACAAATACAATTAGAGAAATTCCTGTTTCTAGGGGGGCGCGCCCCCCCGGTTAAGAACCACTGCACTAGAGCTTAATAGCAGGAACCTCCATGAATGGCCCAAAAGGTTTTTAAGGCTTCCTCTTGTCCTTGTAACACTTTCTTTCTCTCAAGAAGAGGGGGGAGACCTATTCTTTCTATTAACATAGAATAAAAGCTCTTTTTTAACTTTTTGTTATTCAAGTGGCAGTTTCAACCCCCTCTCCATATAAAAATTATTATATGCAGAAAATTAACAAAATTAATTTAGGAAGTCAAAAAATAATATCCATAATAAATGACTTTTCAAATAAAATAATAAAGCAAATGTCATGAATATACAAAATAATGCTTCCATCAAATTTCTACATTTCAAGATTTTTCTGTGATACTGAACCAGGACACAGATAAGAATTCCTCTCAGTAAAATTCAGAATCAGGGGAAACCACCAAGAGAAAATCTGAAGTTAAAAGTATAACAGATGGAAGAACTATGACTTCATGGTAACTTGGGTTTTTACTAAACATACCCTTCTTTCTGCAACTATGAATTCAGTTTTTAAAAAATTATATATATATATATATATATATATATATAGTGATGTGAGGCAAGAATATTCTCGAGAGAATATTCTCATTCTCCGAGAATATGCTGAGAATATTTGAGAATTTTCTTTTTTCTTAGTTTTAAAACATTTTTAGATTGTTTTGCAGCTTTTTAGAGAATTCTAGAATATTTCAGAACCTTATGGAACTTTCTAGAATGTGAGAGAATATTCTAGATGACTCCAGAACATTCTAGAATACTCCGGAATTGGGAGAAAATAGTGTATAAAGGATGGCAAATTGTTTCCTTGGTTAGTTGTAGTTGTGTATAGCAAGAGCAAGTATCTACATGTGATTTCCTTGTGAATTGTGATTGTAATAATTGTCTTGTGAGGAAGAAGAAGAAATAGACAAAGAAGCCGATGATGACGATGAGGCAATGATTGATGAGTCAGAATCAGAAATAATTTTGTCAGAATTAGAGTAAATACCAGGGTAACCAATAATTAATTTCTATATAGTTTTGAAAAAAAATCAAATAAAAATTTTTTTTTTTTTTCATAAAAAAGCTGTTACAGTATACTGAAAAACTGAAATTGAACAATTAATTACAAGGGATATTTTTTATTTGTTTCTAAACTGTTTTGTATGATATATTTTATTAATTTCCATATAATTTTGAAAAAATCAAATAAATAAAAAATATGATTTTTTCATAAAAATCATCATTTTTTTTATTTATTAGCTATTATACTGAAAAACTGAAATTGAACACTTAATTATTACAAGGGATATTTTTATTTGTTTCTAAAGTATTTGGTCTGATATATTTTACTAATTTCTATATAATTTTGAAAAAATAAAAAAATAAAAAATCAATTGATTTAATCAGGTGATTAAATCATTTTGATTTAATTACTGCCATCCCTGGTAAATACTGTACTTTGAATTGAAATACAGTCTTTATACAATGATTCAATAAATTTTTTGCATTAGTTAATTTATTTATTTCTTCACTCATCCTATCATTCACTTCTGACTTAGAATTTCTCCATTTTGACAGGAAATGAAGCTAAGTTGTATCGGAATAGTTGAAAAACCCCTCAGATGTTCTAAGAAAGAAAATTCTCGGTTCAGAGAATATTCTCAAGAAAATTCTTGATATATATATATATATATATATATATATATATATATATAATTATATATGAATAGAAACGACATAAGTATTAAGGAACGTTTCTGCACACGAGGAGGAGAGATAACGAAATAATGAAAAATGAGGCGAACCGCCTATATATATATATATATATATATATATATATATATATATATATATATATATATATATATATATATATATATATATATATATATATATATATATATATATATATATATAAACTCAAAGAGAAAGTTATGAAGCAGTGCAAACCTTTTTCCTAATGTGTTCAGCTCTCACACGCTCAATGGTAGAGTCAATGTCATGACTTTTCTTATTATTCAAATATTTTTTTAAACCACTTAATGCAAGTTTGTCAAAAACTTCATCTGATGGTTTCTGAAAAATCAAAAAAATGTTTAAATTATCAAAGTTACACAAACTTTAAAGTAAAAAACTTATGAGAACTATTCTGTCAAGGGACAATTTTTTTCATGCAAATAGAGAAACTTCATAAATTTCTAATCTGTTGTTGGCCTACTCTATTATACAGTATTTAAGTTTGGTTCCATTTCTCCAAAGGTCCTAAAATTAGATTTTAAAAATATAAACTATTTTTTCCATGGCAGTACAGTAGACCTGTTGCATAAAATCACTCGCATGCAGGGGGGTGGCTGTAGGACAACCATGGGTAACTAATATATTTAAGAATATAATAACTTACTTCCTCAAATAGGCCATCATAAAAGAAATCTTGATTTGGGGCACTTAACCGTTGTTTTGCAATCTGAAAAAATCATGTAAAAGATTATTACTGTATATAGATTTCCACTTCATGAAAACAAATGAAGCATACAGAATTGGGGTACATTGATATATGTGCAAGTTATCAGTTGCACCACATGCTTGCCAATATATAATTATCTGTTTTTTCTTCAGTACCATACTGAGCAGGATTTGCAATTTTTTTGAAGTAGATGGTGCCACACCATTAACACTTATAGGGCATATAGGCCTACCTCACACCCCTGAGACTCAATGCAAATTACATTAAACAAATTTTTACTACCTTTACTTAATTAACTTACAGGTATAAAAAAAAAAAAATAAGCAGGGCAAAAATTTCAGATGCCAAACATACTAGTTTGGAGACAGTTCATAACAGCTTAGTGATGTTAAATTAGGTTAGGTTAAGTTAGCCACGAGGACCTCTGAACTCTGTTTCTGAATTGTGTCCATCATAAGCCTATACAGGTACACCCCACTACATGAGGACCTCCTATGCGTGAATTCAAGGTTACACAGTTGATTAATTAAGAACTTCCTCCATAATAAAGCAGAAACACTCTCGAGGTGACATGGTTCAAGAATTCTCAAGTCCATCCAGACAAACATTCAAGAACCCATGCGAGTTGGGTTTGAAGAAGTCAAGTGGGATGATATTGAAGAGTTCTTAGAATCCAATCATGAAGGACTATCAAATGAGGAGTTGAAGCAATTGAATGAACTCAATAAAAGAGAGGATGCTGAGTCTGAAGAAATTCTGTCCCCAACTTAAGTCCTGACTTCAAAGGCTATCTATCACAGTGGTTCTCAAACTTGGGTACAGTATACCCCCAGGGGTACACGAGGGAATCTTATGGAGTATGTGAAGAGGTCCTGAAAATATAACCCTTTTAATTTTATATACGATTAACAAACAAGCATAAGTAACACAGTTGTAATAAAAATTAGGGCGGGTGAAGTATTTTGCACAATCCCGTCCCGTGGGTTACTAGGACCCCATCCCATCCCTACGCTGTCCTTTTAGCTTACATTAAGGATGTTCTCCTCTGACTAAAAAAAAAAAAAAAAAAAACTTTTCTTTTAGTATTAAGTCTTTTTCTCTTCTTTTACTATTAGGACCCTACTGCTACCTCATGCGTGGGAAGAGAGGCTTTGGAACCTCTATAAATAACACCATTTAACGCTCGTAGGTTGTGAGAGACTGGGATGGAGGGGTCCCAGGCGTAGGGGCGCGATGAATGGAGTGTGGCTAGTGCCCCGTTAAGCCCATTCCTAACGCGTAATGGCCTGACCAGCCCCCTGCGACCGTTCTTTGGTGACCAATTGATGGTGCTTGGCTGTACTGCTCTGAGGTGAGAGAGCTTTACTGCCCAGCTGGCTGCCAGGCCAGCGTAAAGTCTCGGGCGTAGCCTCTGGGTCTGGTGGGATATCCCTTGAACACTGGATTCTAAGAGTCTGGCCGCTTGTGAGTGACTAGTAAGACTTAGTAAGGGGCTGCATCTCGCTGTCGCTCCTGGCGGAAAATCCGTGACGCTTGCGTCGCGAGTGTTTGTCAGTTGGTAGCTGCGACACGTTTGGGACGGTCCGGCCCTGGGGAGACCTTTGGTCGGTGCGGCAGCAGGAGAGGTGTAGTCTTCTGGAAGGAATGAACGTCACTTGCAAAAGGCGATGCGTCTACGCGCGGGATGAATTCACCCCCCCCCCCCTTTTTATATACTGGTCAACGTTTTTGGATAGTTTTCATTGCTAGAACGCTTTATCTTATTCAGAGTATTCAGAAAACAAAAAAAAAAAGAGAAAATATGGCAGGGCCAGCTAAATTGAAAGCAGAATGCTTTAAATGTAAAGTTAATCATTGGTGCGTAGACTTCCCTGAGGGTAGTATCAGCGATATCACATCCCTTAGTGTATGTTTGTTTTGTAAACTTAGAGACAACCACGAAAAGGAAGTTAAAGAGCTAAAGGAATTAGTAAAAAAGCTTGAAGCTAGGGTCGTAGCACTGGAAATCCAACCCAGTGGACAAGATCAAATTAAAAACACACCAGCAGATTCAAACTGTAAGATTAAGTATCTAGAACAAAGGGAGGGCTCAAAGAAGGGGGATATGATAGAGAAGGGTGGGAAGGGGCCAATGAAGAAAAAGGGTGGGAAGGGGCCTGCTGATGGCCCAAAGAAACCGAAGGATGTAGCTACCTGTCGGGGTGGGTCGGGTGGTGTAACTGCGTGTATGGGTGGCGACGGGTTTCGAAAGGTCTCGGGCAAGAAGGCTGCGAAGCCGAAGCCTGAGACCCCAGTTGCCCCTGTCAAGACCTCTAACCGCTTTAGTCTCCTGTGCTCGAAGGAGGAAGACACCGTTTTGATTGGGGACTCGCAGATCAGGGGCCAGGAGAAGTACTTTGCTTCTGCAAACCGGGATGGGAGGAAGGTAAGGTGCTTACCTGGGCGGGGAACGGCGCACTTAAGGAAGGAGGTAGAGAAGGTGCGCGTGGCTAGTCGGAGGACTGCGATCGTTGTCCACGCTGGTGGCAATGACCTGTTCCTCAAAGGCGGTGGGGTAGGTCTTACAGAAGGGATCATCACCGAGATCATGTCTCTTGCGGATGATCTAAAACTGAAGACAGACAGGGGAATGTTAATGGGTATTTTACCGCGAATGAATGCCAGTGACCACGCGCTCAGTAAGGTCATTGGCATCAACGAGAGGGTACAAGACTTGTGCGTTCCGCTGGGCGTGAAGTTTATTGACCCCTTCGATGCATTTTCGGGTAGGTGGGACCTTTACCAGAGGGATGGTGTCCACCTCAATAACAAGGGTAAAGGTGTGCTAGGCGCGCTGCTCGACCGGCACCTATACAGAATGGTGAGGTCGAGTCCGGGGAGAGATGATGGGCCCCACCGGGGAGAGATGAGGATGAGCCGGTGGCGGACGTACCTTCAACTGAAGGGTGCGTCGAAGTACAGGTGGGTGACCCTCCTCCTACGTTGGAGGGGGCTCAGTCTCCTGCGGAAGTTGCCCCCTCGTTAGTGAGGGGCTCTTCAACTCCCGACAGCCCTGGCTGTTCGGGAAACGGGTCGTGCTAGGGGGCGGTCAGAATAGGGAAGGCTCCCTCCGTGCAATGCTTTTTAATGCTAGGTCAATTAGGAACAAGTTTTGCGAGCTACGGGCGCTCTTAGCATCAGAATACCAGGATATCGTTGCTATCACCGAGTCCTGGATTCATACTGATCGTAGGGACTACGTTGGGGAGTTCGAAATTCCCGGGTATAGAATGTTTCGCAAAGACCGCACCCGTGGGGAGGGGGGTGGGGTACTAATATACGTCAGAGACACGTTGAGTCCGGTTGACTGCCAGTTCCGGTCGGAACGGGAGCTGCTTGGCGTCGATCTGAACGTGGGAGGGACGAACTATAGGTTAATCTTGGTGTACAGACCTCCGCATCTCCTCCTCGAGGAGGATACAGCCCT
Organism: Bathynomus jamesi; assembly: GCA_023014485.1. Classification (NCBI taxonomy): domain Eukaryota; kingdom Metazoa; phylum Arthropoda; class Malacostraca; order Isopoda; family Cirolanidae; genus Bathynomus; species Bathynomus jamesi. The sequence goes on along the minus strand of JAJOZX010000042.1, from coordinate 1,105,942 downwards.
GTACACCGAACTCAGTAGCCTGCTAGGGGATAGGGTGTGTGTAGTTTTAGGAGACTTCAACTGTCGCGGCATAAAGTGGGAAAACAGGACTGCCGATGCTGAAGGGAGGAGGCTAGTTGACTTTGCTGATGAGAACTTCCTCACTCAGTGGGTCAACGAGCCTACACGAGGCGAAAGCGTTCTAGACTTAGTATTCACGACCGAAGACAACCTCGTCACTGGCCTCACCGTTGACGAATCGTTGGGCGGGAGTGATCACGGTCTTATTAGGTTCCGTGTGTGCGTCCCTCGGGTGAAGCGTAGTAACTCGAGAGGCAGTAAGCTCGATCTCCGGCGGGCGAACTTTGTTAGCCTCAGGGATAGCGTAGGAGAGATGGGGTTAGAGGTGGCGGCGATGTTGAGGGAGTGTGGAGTGCATTCCGGGACGAGTTTATGGTGCTGCAGTCTGCTGCCATACCCTCAAAACCGGTCACCCCTGCTTCAACGCAGCCTAAGTGGTTCAATCGTGACATCGCTTCGGCTATCCGAAATAGGAAAGTAGCGTATAGGAGGGCGAAGGCCAATCGTTCCCACGAGAACACTGAAGCGTATGTCCGCCTGTGTAGGGAAGTGAAGGCGAAGGTTAGGCTAGCGAAACGTAACGAAGAACTACGGGTGGCAAGCCTCTGCAAGGGGAACCCTAAGGAATTCTTCAGTTATGTTAATAGTAGTTAAAGGATGGAAGCGGCGTTCTGCGGACCTCCGACGCGGACATCGCTAATGTGCTTAATGAGTACTTCTTTGCGGGAGTGTTCACCAGGGAGGATACCCGCGTCATCCCCGAGCCAGGCGTGAGGCACGAAGGTGCTGGCCTGGATAGTGTTAGATGTACCGCGACAGTCGTTGCCGATAGAATAGACAAACTGAGCGCGTTTAAGGCTCCTGGGCCAGACCAGTTTCTCCCCAGAGTGTTGCGAGAAGTGCGCGACCAGGTGGCTCCCCACCTGGCTACAGTCTTCAACAAATCGTTGGAGATGGGCCAGGTGCCTGGTGACTGGAGGGAAGCCAACGTGACCCCTATCTTTAAGAAAGGGGATCACGAAAGTCCAGGGAACTATCGTCCCATTAGTCTCACTTCAGTTGTAGGTAAATTATTAGAAGGGATAATAGCTGATAGGATCGTTGACCATTTGGATTCCTACAAGCTGCTTGGGGACTCCCAACATGGGTTTAGACGGCATAGGTCGTGTCTCACCAACTTGCTCGAGTTTTTCCACGTCATGTTGAGTGAGTACGATAAGAGTAGGGCGATTGATATACTTTATCTCGACTTTCAGAAAGCCTTTGATAAGGTACCTCACCGCCGGCTAATGGCGAAAGTGCGCGCGCTGGGTATCGGTGGGGAAATAGGTAGGTGGATTGAAAACTGGCTGAGGAATAGGCGGCAGAGGGTGGTAATTAAAGGGGCTAGTTCGGGTTGGGCCTCGGTCACTAGTGGGGTTCCTCAGGGTTCCGTTTTGGGGCCACTGTTGTTTATCATTTACATAAATGATATCGACGGTGGCATCGTCAGTCGGATCGCCAAATTCGCTGATGACACCAAGCTTGGGGCCAATGTTGGGACGCCCGAAGCGATCGAGGAACTGCGTGCGGACCTAGGTAGGATAGGAGAGTGGTCCGAAAAATGGCAAATGCCGTTTAACTTGGGTAAATGCAAAGTGATGCACATTGGCTACGCCAATCCCAAGTCGGACTACTCGATGTTGGGTAGTAATATCGAGGTGACTGATTTAGAAAAGGACTTGGGTGTGCTAATTAGCAGCGACCTTAAGTTTACGAAACAGTGTGTAGAGGTGGAAAAGAAAGCCCAGAAACTATTGGGTTATATCAGGAGGCAATTTCAGTTTCGGAACAAGGAGATTGTGCTCTCACTGTACAATTCCCTTGTTCGGCCGCACCTGGAGTATGCTGTGCAGTTCTGGTCGCCCACCCTCAGGAAAGATATTGAGAGGCTGGAGCGAGTGCAGGCGAGGGCCACAAAGTTAATCCCTTCCGTTAGGCATATGGGCTACAATCGACGGTTACGCGCCCTGAACTTGTTTTCGCTTGAAACTCGGATTCTCCACTTTCCTGTAAAATTTCCTTGGCTACTTTTCCAGGGTGAAGGTATTTTCTTCAACCTTTTTCCGTACCTGCCTCTGGCAGGGAGGGAGCGGAGGGTGGGGAGAGAGCCTTCTACTTTTCTCTCCAGTTTTCTACTACTGCTAGGATAGTTGAAAGAAAAATAAACTTTTACAAAATTTTCCCTGGCACCCGTTGCCATTGGTACCTCCTCGGTATGGGCCACAAGGCCTTTTGAGGTACTTCTTTTCCTTGTAACTCCTTGTAACTCTCGAAAATCGGCGGGCGAGTCTACGCGCGGGAAGAATTCACCCCCCCCTCTCCTTTTTTATATACTGGTCAGAACGTTTTTGATAGTTTTCAATGCTAGAACACTATCTTATTCAGAGTTCGAGAGAAAAAAAAAATTACAATGACTGCACCACAGAAACTGAAGGCTGAATGTGAGGTGTGAAGTAAACCAGCGGGTGACAAAATTCAAAGAAGCCTGCTTCATGAAGATCAACCACTCCAGCATGTGCCACTTTTGCGAACTCATGCGGTTTTACGAGAACCTAGAGGAGAGGGTCAGGTGGCTTGAGTCGTCCAGACAGGCTGTTGGAGGTGCAGTGGGCACTGATGCAGCTGCACCCTCCATCCTGGAGCTCATTGATAGGATAGCTGCCATGGAAAGGCAGTCCAGTGATGGACTGGACAGAGCTCAGGACCATGGAGAAAGGGTAGAGGTGCAACCAGGGGCCAGGGTACAAAATCAGTGTGAGGAATTGCCAGCGACCCACATGGAATGCACGGAACCGCAGCGCAAGGTAGAGGGTGCAAGGTAGAGGGCATAAAGAAGGGGCTGATAAAGGAAAAGGGTGGGAAGGGGCGGAGAAAGGGTAGAGGTGCAACCAGGGGCCAGGGTACAAAATCAGTGTGAGGAATTGCCAGCGACCCACATGGAATGCACAGAACCGCAGCGCAAGGTAGAGGGCGTAAAGAAGGGGCTGATAGAGAAGGGTGGGAAGGGGCTGATAAAGGAAAAGGGTGGGAAGGGGCCTACTGATGGCCCAAAGAAACCAAGGGATGTAGCTGCTGGTCGGGGTGGGTCAGGTGGTGTAAGTGTGTCTATGGGTGGCAAAGGGTATCAAAAGGTCTCAGGCAAGAAGGCTGCGAAGCTGAAGCCTGATACCCAAGTTGCCCCCGTCAGGACCTCCAAATGCTTTAGTCTCCTGTGCTCGAAGGAGGAAGACACCTTTTTGATTGGGGACTCGCAGTTCAGGGGCCAGGAGAAGTACAGTACTTTGCTTCTTCAAACCGGGATGGGAGGAAGGTGAGGTGTTTACTTGGGCAAGGAATGGCGCACTTAAGGAAGGAGCTAGAGAGGCTGCGCGTGGCTAGTCGGAGGACTGCGATCATTGTCCACGCTGGTGGCAATGACCTGTTCCTCAAAGGCGGTAAGGTAGGTCTTACAGAAGGGATCATTACAGAGATCATGTCTCTTGGGAATGATCTAAAACTGAAGACAGACAGGGGAATGTTGATCAATATTTTACTGCGGATGAATGCCAGTGACCACGCGCTCAGTAAAGTCATTGGCATCAACAAGAGGGTGCAAGACTTGCGCGTCCCGCTGGGCATGAGGTTTATTGACCCATTCGACGCATTTTCGGGTAGGTGGGACCTTTACCAGAGGGATGGTGTCCACCTCAATGACAAGGGTAAAGATGTGCTAGGCATGCTGCTCGACCGGCACCTATACAGAATGGTGAGGTCGAGCCCAGGGAGAGATGATGGGCCCCACCGGGGAGATGATGATGTTGAGCAGGTGGCAGATGTACCTTCAACTGAAGGGTGCATCCAGGTACAGGTGGGTCACCCTCCTTCCATGTTGGAGGGGGCTCAGGCTCCTGTGGAAGTTGCCCCCCTCATTGGTGAGGGGCTCTTCAACTCCCGACAGCCCTGGCTGTTCAGGAAACAGGTCGTGCTAGGGGGTGGTCAGAATAGGGAAGGCTCCCTCCGTGCAATGCTTTTTAATGCTAGGTCGATTAGAAATAAGTTTTGCGAGCTACATGCGCTCTTAGCATCAGAATACCAGGATATCGCTGCTATCACCGAGTCCTGGATTCATACTGATCGTAGGGACTACATTGGGGAGTTCAAAATTCCCGGGTATAGAATATTTCACAAAGACCACACACGTGGGGAGGAGTATTAATATAAGTCAGGGACACATTGAGTCCGGTTGACTGTCAGTTCCAATCGGAATGGGGGCTGCTTCTCGTCGATCTGAATGTGGGAGGGATGAACTATAGGTTAATCTTGGTGTACAGACCTCCGCATCTCCTCCTCGAGGAGGATACAGCCCTGTACACTGAACTCTCTAGCCTGCTAGGGGATAGGGTCTGTGTAGTTTTAGGAGACTTCAACTGTCACAGCATAAAGTGGGAAGACAGGACTGCTGATGCTGAAGGGAGGAGGCTAGTTGACTTTGCTGATGAGAACTTCCTCCCTCAGTGGGTCAATGAGCCTACATGAGGCAAAAGTGTTCTAGACTTAGTATTCACGACCGAAGACAACCTCGTCACTGGCCTCACCATTGATGAATCGTTGGGCGGGAGTGATCACAGTCTGATTAGGTTCTGTGTGCGCGTCCCTCGGGTGAAGTGTAGTAACTCGAGAAGCAGTAAGCTTGATGTACAGCGGGCGGACTTTGTTAGCCTCCAGGATAGCGTAGGTGAGATGGGGTTAGGGGTCGGCAGAGATGTTGAGGGAGTGTGGAGTGCATTCCGGGACAAGTTTATGATGCTGCAGTCTCCTGCCATACCATCAAAACCAGAAAACCCCTGCTTCAATGCAGCCTAAGTGGTTCAGTCATGACATCGCTTCGGCGATCCGAAATAGAAAAGTAGCGTATAGGAGGGCGAAGGCCAATCGTTCCCATGAGAACACTGAAGCGTATGTCTGTCTGCCTGTGTGAAGGCGAAGGTTAGGCAAGTGAAGGCGAAGGTTAGGCAAGTGAAGGCGAAGGTTAGGCAAGTGAAGGCAAAGGCAAGTGAAGGCGAAGGTTGTTAGGCAAGTGAAGGCGAAGGTTAGGCAAGTGAAGGCGAAGGTTAGGCAAGTGAAGGCGAAGGTTAGGCAAGTGAAGGCGAAGGTTAGGCAAGTGAAGGCGAAGGTTAGGCAAGTGAAGGCGAAGGTTAGGCAAGTGAAGGCGAAGGTTAGGCAAGTGGCGAAGAAGACAGGGGGTGAAGGCGTGTGAAGAACTACGGGGTGGCAAGCCTCTGCAAGGGGAACCCTAGGGAGTTCTTCAGTTATGTTAATAGTAGAAAGCCCATTAGAATCATGATAGGTCCATTAAAGGACCGAAGCGGCATTCTGTGGACCTCCGACGCGGACATCGCTAATGTGCTTAATGAGTACTTTGAGGGAGTGTTCACCAAGGAGGACACCTGCATAATCCCCGAGCCAGGCATCAGGCACTAAGGTGCTGGCCTGGATAGTGTTCAATGTACAGCAACAGTTGTTGCGGATAGAATAGACAAACTGAGTGCGTTTAAGGCTCCTGGGTCAGACCAGTTTCTCCCCAGAGTGTTGCGGGAGGTGCGCGACCTGGTGGCTCCCCACCTGGCTACAGTCTTCAACAAATCGTTAGAGACGGGCTAGGTGCCTGGTGACTGGAGGGAAGCCAATGTGATCCCTATCTTTAAGAAAGGGGATCACGAAAGTCCAGGGAACTATCGTCCCATTAGTTTCACTTCAGTTGTAGGTAAATTATTAGAGGGGATAATAGCGGATAGGATCGTTGACCATTTGGATTCCTACAAACTGCTTGGGGACTCTCAACATGGGTTTAGATGGCATAGGTCATGTCTTACCAACTTGCTCGAGTTTTTCCACGTCATGTTGAGTGAGTATGATAAGAGTAGGGTGATTGATATACTTTATTTCGACTTTCAGAAAGCCTTTGATAAGGTACCTCACAGCCAGCTAATGGCGAAAGTGCATGCGCTGGGTATTGGTGGGGAAGTAGGTAGGTGGATTGAAAACTGGCTGAAGAATAGGCGGCAGAGGGTTGTAATTAAAGGGGTTAGTTCGGGTTGGGCCTCGGTCACTATTGGGGTTCCTCAGGGTTCCGTTTTGGGGCCACTGTTGTTTATCATTTACATAAATGTTATCAACAGTGGCATCATCAGTTGGATCACTAAATTCACTGATGCCACGAAGCTTGGGGCCAATGTTGGGACACCCGAAGCGATCAAGCAACTACGTGCGGACCTCGGTAGGATAGGAGAGTGGTCCAAAAAATGGCAAATGCAGTTTAACTTGGGCAAATGCAAAGTGATGCACATTGGCTACGCCAATCCCAAATCGGACTACTCAATGTTGGGGAGTAATATCAAGGTGACTGCTTTAGAAAAGGATTTGGGTGTGCTAATTAGCAGTGACCTTAAGTTTACGAAACAGTGCGTAGAGGCGGAAAAGAAAGCCCAGAAGCTGTTGGGTTATATCAGGAGGCAATTTCAGTTTCAGAACAAGGAGATTGTGCTCTCTCTGTACAATTCCCTGGTTTGGCCGCACCTGGAGTATGCTGTGCAGTTCTGGTCACCCACCCTCAGGAAAGATATTGAGAGGCTGGAGCGAGTGCAGGTGTGGGCCACAAATTAATCCCTTCTGTTAGGCATATGGGCTACAATCAATGCTTATTAGGGTGTACCATTTTTGGGTCATTTTCAAAAAGTCAAGGTCCAGGAGTCTAATGTTGTGCCAAATGATGTCCTAAACACGAATTTAACAAGCATTTTCTAATCCAACAAATTTTGAATCCCCCCCACCCCCCTTGAACTTTTGCCCATCCCCTTTTCCTAAAAACCCCATATATCTAAAAAACTATCAACTTTATCGAAAAATGTTATAGAATAAAAATGATTTAGAATCAAACGTTCTATTAGAAAAGTTCATTAAGATAGAAATTTACGTAATTTTGAAAATTTTCATTTTCTTTTGTCCAAGAGCACCTTATTGTATTAATATAAAATAAGGTGCTTAAGTTACATTATTTATGAGTATATTGTGAGTATAATCCAAATTTAAAAATCCTTTTTTACATTGAATTTTAATAAACAAGCATTGTTTTTACTCTTATTGTTTCTTTTCAGACTGCTTATTTGAAAAATAAATAAAAAATGAGTCAAACAGCTACAAAACAGCATGACTTTATTCTTGGTCGCTTGCAGGCTGATATTATGAGTTCATCTAAAATTGTTTTACTATCCAATAAAGATGTTCTAAGCCATTTTATTTATTTACGGAGAATGCAGTATAAGGGTCCAAAAGTTACAAAAGATTCTACTGTTAATGAAGTTCTACAGAAGCTACTAATAATATGGCAAAAAGCATGCATTCCTACTATAGATATTAGTAAAAACCCTAAAGGCAGGAAGATGCTGTTAAATCTAGAAGAAATGCATAATAATTTAATCAAGCACAAAAAAAGAGCAAGCTTTGAAAATGAAGTCTCTAATTTCATGAAAATTATGGATTCCCTTTTTGACATCTCTTCTCAAAATGCCGTTGAATTAATCCAAAAAGACCGCATGAGAACTGAGCCTCAGAAAGCATATGATATTTCATTCTTAGAAGATCAAAGAACAAAACGAGAAACATGTTTAGGTTTGCTAGATGCAGATTATGCATCAAAAGTACAGCGCAAGTACATTAGATTAGAGAAAGAGAAGAAACGCAAAGAGAAACATAAATCAGTGAAGCAAGTGAGTGCTACAGCCAGAACATCAGAGACCCTTCTTTCTAGCACGACCAGTTCTGAGACAGACAGCTATGAAGAGTTTCCGACAGAACCTACAGCAGGACCTTCAAATGCTTCCAGCCCCAAAAATATTCTTGCCTCGCCATTGGTTTCCTCCACTGCAGACAGACTTAATCTCTCTATTGGACAACGGACTGTTTTTGCTGCTGCAGTAGCCATTAAGTGTGGCAAGGATATTGAAAAACTCACTCTCTCCAGGACCACATCTGCAAGAGCCGCTCAAAAGACAAGAAAACGAAAATATGAAACTTGCATCAAGGATTTTACTCCTCCTGATCACTGCCTAGTACATTGGGATAGCAAGCTGCTTACTAAATCATGTTCAGAACAAGAAGACTGCCTTGCAATACTTGTTACTGGATACCCAAATGTAGAAAAACTTTTATCAGTTTCTATAATAGATGATTCCACTGGATTGTCTCAAGCCACTTCTGTATTTCAAAGTATTGAAAAATGGAACTTGAAGCAAAATGTCTTTGGAGTATCATTTGATACCACTGCATCCAATTCAGGATGGATGAAAGGTTCCTGTAAGTTACTTGAAGAACATTTGCAAAAGAAATTGATTTGGTTAGCATGCCGCCATCATGTGGCTGAAAGAGTTTTGTGTGCTGTGTATGAAACCATTTTTGGCCCAAGTAAATCTCCTGAGTTTGAGTTATTCAAAGAATTTCGCGAGTCTAAATGGAAGAAAATTAATACGAAATCTACATACAATGTTCTTGATGTTAAATCAAGGTATCAAAGAGGCCTAAAGGAAGAATGTGTAGAATTTATGACCCAATGTTTAAGAAAATCTGACTGCTTTCCACGTGATGACTATAAGGAAGTTGCTGAAACAACTTTAATGCTTTTAGGAGAGGTTTCCAGAGAAAACAGTCATTGGCGGAAACCTGGTGCAATGCACCGTGCCAGGTGGATGGCAATGATTTTGTATACAAATAAAATGTATGCTTTTGCCCACCAAGCATCATATGATGAATCATTGATTAAGAAATTAAAGAGAACGTGTCTATTTAATGCATTAATTTATGGAAAATACTGGCTTTTATGTTCTAATTCACTAGCTAGTCCAGCTAATGATCTGAAGTTTTATCATGATTTGGTGAATTACAAGAAGGAAGATAGGGAAGTTGCAAATGCTGCTTTGAAATCTTTTGCCAATCATTACTGGTATTTGACGGAGGAAGTGGTCCCTTTGAGTTTCTTTGGATCGCTAAGTAATGATGAAAAAGATAAGATTGCAAAATCCTTAAACAAATATCCAGTTCCAGAAAATTATGTATGTGGGCAACCTGTTTTCCCCATTTTAAAGGAAGACACAAAGCTTCATCAGCTAGTAGGTCCAATTTCATGGCATTTATTTCAATGCTGTGGGTCAAAACCAGACTCATGGATAAAGAAACCAGCATCAACATGGGAAGAGGTCGATGACTACAACAAACTAAAAAACATTCTTTCATCTATTAGAGTAGTCAATGATACCACTGAAAGAGGAATCAAGCTGGTTCAAGACTTTCATGACAAATGTCAAAATGAAGAAGAATTTCAAGGTCTTTTGCAAATTGTGGAAGAGAATAGAAGACTAATTCCTGATCCTAGTAGAGAGACTCTTAAAAGAATGAAACTCAGTAAAGAATAGTTCATTAACAGATAGATTAGGTATTTTTATTTGCAGAGATTGTTTTAATTTAGAAGAGGCTGATTTTTTTTTGTTATTAAATATACCATAAATTGTCTTTTCTTATTTTTATGTTTAAAAAGCTCTTATATCAATGATTTCTAATTAGGAAACTTGTTTCTTTTTATTTTTTTGAGGAAAGTGTTGAATAAAGGAAAAAAAAAATGATGGGACCTCACAACTATAGATAAAGTGTTAATTTTTAGCTTTATTTTATATATATATAGTTTTGAGGTTGTCCTCACTTTGTATAGGCTAGTTATAATAAAAACTAATTATGATTTGCATTATAACTAGCAAATACAAAGCCCATCGCCGCGAAGCTGCATTGGGGTGATGCTTCAAAGGTGGTGGTAACACCTTATTTAAGAAGAAGGCACTGCAAGCAAAAATTTTTTTTAATTTAAATTTTTAAAAAATAAATGAAAATTTTCAAAATTAAGTAAATTTCTATTTTAATGAACTTTTCTAATAGAACTTTTGATTCTAAATCATTTTTATTCTATAACATTTTTCGATAAAGTTGATAGTGTTTGAGATATATGGGGTTTTTAGGAAAAGGGGATGCGCAAAATTTCAAGGGGTGGTGAGGGGATTCAAAATTTGTCGGATTAGAAAATGCCTGTAAAATTTGTGTTTAGGACATCATTTGGCACAACATTAGACTCCTGGACCTTGACTTTTTGAAAATGACCCAAAAATGGTACACCCTAATGCTTATGTGCCCCGAACCTGTTTTTGCTGGAAGCTTGGAGGCTGCGCAGTCAACTCATTGAGGTTTTCAAGTTCTTACGCGGGTTCAACGATGTCACTTTTAGAAGTATGTTTAGTTTAAATGATAACCCAACTCGCAACAATGGTTGGAAGTTGGATTTGAAACAGTTTAGGGCTAGTGTGTGTGGAAATTACTTTACCTATATGATCTGTGACACGTGGAACAGGTTACCTTCAGAGGTTTTGAACAGTTCCTCTGTGGATCACTTCAAGAAAAGGTTAGACCAAATCTTGCACACTATTTGAGGGTATAGAAAATTTTCCCTGGCACCCATTGCCATTGATACCTCCTTGGTATGGGCTGCAAGGCCTTTTGAGGTACTTCTTTTCCTTGTAACACACTTTCTAAAATCAGGAAAATCCTGTGAAAGAATTCAAGGGGTACAGAAGAGCCAAAAGCTTGAGAACCGCTGCTCTATCAGAATCCTTCAAACATACTGAGATAGATTTGTCCATTCTAGGCAAACATGACTGATGTGGAAAGGTTCTCAAAGGTTACCAAGAATGTCAGGCATTCAATTCAATGCTACAGAGAGCTTCATGCTAAGAAAGTTTGGAACATGAAACAAGTCTCCATAACTCCCTTTCAACATCTCCAACAACCCTTCAAGCCTAAATTCCATCTTCAAGTTTCCCTTTATTTGGCCTTAACACTTTTGCTACCTTCCCCATTAGTTTATATGCAAGTTCATACATACATACAGTATTTGTTTATTATTAATTAATGTATGATATTCCATATTAATTATTGTTCTCTTTCAGGTCTATAATTAATTTATGTTATTATGTTATTTGATTGCATAAACAGTTGATAAGATAGGTTTATCTATTGATTTTATGGGTTTATTATAGTTTGAAATTTTTTTATGGAATGTAGCTAACCCTCTTAATTAACATTGTGTCTATGGGAAAATATACCTCACTATACGTGGTAATTTCCAGGAACACCACTATCGTATATAGTGGGGTATACTTGTATAACATAATATGCCTACTTTACTTCTGCAGTATGAGACACACACCATGTTCAGATACCTATACCACAGCATTAACAAATTTTTCTTGTTCAAATAAAATTAATTATAGATTTTTCTTTAAAACAATTCTGAACTCTTCAATAAAGTACTAACTAAAGACATTTTTGCGAAGTTGGTTATAATTACTAAAATAATATTCATGATCCAAAAAAGTAAGGAATTTGATTCTTGAATGCATGTACCCACAGGTGTGTTTATAGTTCAAAACTAATAACTTATTTCAAAGCATCAAAATCAGGTTTTCAGCCAATGAATCAGTGCTTTATGGTTAAGCTTAATTAGCCTAACTAGTGTTTGTAGGTTGAATCAGTGATGTTTTGCAGCCATTTAATCACTTAGTAAAAGTGAAATATTGGCAACAGTCAAGTCACTGAGTACCTAATTACGCTATTGATAAACATGTTAGTGCAGAATTAGGATAAAGTTTAGTAAACCTTCCAACTGTAGGAAAAATAAACTGCTAGTCTTGAGTATTACAAAAAATAACCAAACAAAAGTTTGTGGATTATGAGCTTTGCTTTAATCTCACCAGTTTCCATCAATCACTTTTTTTTTTTCAAATGGGGTACACGCTATAAGTTTTTAATTGTGGTTCAACAGACTTCTTGAAATATGAATATAGCCTTATGGTATCTTTGTAACTACTCATCATAAAAACCTACTGTAAATTCTATACCAGTATCAGTTAGTATCACTTTTGATATATAAATGTTTTCATTTAAAGAAATCCTCCAAATCTAGAATCTGTCAGTCTCCTTGACACAACCTACTTCAAACTTTCTCTCAACCACCTTTCAAATTAACTTCTAATTTGGACACAAACAAAACAGAAAGAAACATTATGATCACCTTAACTTTATTATTTATGAAGTTATTTAAAATTTAGGCTACACAGAAGTGAAGAAAAAATGAAAAAATGGCTGATTCACATTAACCTTACCCTATAGTCTATAAGGGGGTAGGCCAGGCTGAAACTCAAGATAGAATTAATCAGTCATTAACAGTTGGCTTTTGATATAAAAATAAGATTCCTGAAAAAAATAATTGGTGACCACCAACGTGTGTCCAGCCACCCCCATTTTTGTAAAAACATCTGATGCCGCACTAGCAAAATCAGGAAAATGGCAATATCTCTTCTTCTGAACATGCTAGAGAGATGGTTTGCATACCAAAAGATGCAGAATTTGATTTAGAACAAATTATTAAGAGTGGTATTTTTTCATAAAACCTTTAGTTTTTGAGTTATTTTAGAAAAACTAATTTTTGGGGCCCATAGACCCCCTTTCGACGGACCTTAGTGACAAAAGAAATTCTAAAATAAGCATGATTTGGCTTTTTGATTACTAACATTGCCCTAAAAGGATGTTGACATGGACATAGTGATCACATGATATGACTTTTCCTTGTTATCTTGCATCCATTATGCTTGATTAAAGAATAGAGGGTGGGGCTGCTTCATGAACTTTTTTTAAACGTAATAAATTGAAAACTTGTTTTTTTTTCAGGTGCCTTTGTTATAAGTTTCCAACTGCAATTTGTCATTGAATTCAACATTTGCAATATAAAGTATGACTTCTACAAGGAAAACAGTTGCTAAAGTACTTGGTGATGTACGTTTTATGCCAGCAGAACAGTTTCCTTTAGGGAAATTGCCTACGTTGAAGCAAGTTATTGAAAGGTGTTTGTGTTTCGGAGACTATAAAACAGATGCTGTACTGAGAGCTACTTCTGAGGAATTGCATAAATTGTGGGTCACATATAATGTTTATCCAATATCAGTAAATGCCATACAGAGCCGACTGAAAACCCAAATAAAGGAATTCAACCGCCTTCTGAAGTATGACAAAAAGAAAAGGGGACCTAAATATCATCAAGATCTGGATGATTTTCTGAAAACTGTAAACGTTTTATTTGACATATATCAACATGATCACAAACTGTTGGCAGATACAGAGAAAAAGCACTTACTAAAAATGACTGAATCTGATTACCAGTTTTATGAGGTAGGTCTGTTGATTGAATTTCAAGTTGTAAATTATTAATTAATATTAATTAATTATCAATTATTAATATTATCAATTATTAATAATTTGCTACAATTTTTAAAGTGCATTTAATAAGTTAGTAATATCAATAATACACTATTAATGATGTTAATGATAAGTAATATTTTAGTATTTTCTCATTTTTGTAAGAATTTCAATTTACATATAGAGACCCATAGATAAAAGATACATTATAGTGTAATGAAATATAATCACTTTGTAGGACCAGAAAACAACTAGGCATGGTTACTGTACCCTGAAAGAAGTCCCAGAAACAGCCACTGACTTAAAATTCAAATCACGGGTTATTCAATCTCAAAAAGCAAAAGAATCAGTTCCTCCTCCTCATCCTGAACCTATGGACATTCCTGAGTTGACAGATAGCGACAGTTGTAATGATTCATTTGATGCAGACTATGTTCCAGAAGTCTCAACATTACAGAACAGAACTAGATTACGCTCATTAGCTGAAGCATGTGACAGGTATAGTACTGAAAGATAAATCTTTTAATACAGCTTAAAGTGAAATCATTGTGACTAAGAGATTAAGATTACCAATAAATTATTCATTGACAATAGATATGTAAATCTACTTTAAATATCCTAACAGATATCAAGTAAGTGATAGAGCAGGAGCGGCTATTGGTTCTGCTACATTGGTGGACTTTGGAGTAATCACCCCAGATAACATACAAAATGTTATTGATAAGTATGTTTTTAATCACTCTAGATATTACATTTCTTAGCTTCTGCTATAAGTTCTAAATCACCAGATTTACTATTATTTTTAATTAGCGTCAAAATTTCTATTTTGTATTTATATTAATTAGTTTCAAACAGGACACTGACATTTGTATTTTGTATATTTGTATAATGCTAATGCAGTAATGCATGGCCAATATTTTTGAAATACTTTTCAGAAACAAGTTGAGAAGGGAGAGAGCTAAATTGAGAGCTGAAAGGAAGAAGGAAGAAGTGATATTTGAAAAAGTGACTGGCATTGGCTTTGACGGTAGAAAGGATGCTACACTTGCTGTTAACAAAGTAAATGAAAAGTATTATACATCCACAATCCTAGAGGAACATTATGTCATTACTGGAGAGCCAGGTAAATGGAAATGATTGTCATACAGTTATAGGCATTATGCTGTTATATTACTGTACTATAAAGTAATATTTCAATTACTTAAAAAATTTTTTTTTAAGTGACAACTGTCCAGTTAACTTTATTCCTTCCTTTTTCATTTAATTGTAAAATTAATTACATTTATTTTCAGATGATTTCTACCTCGACCATTTTACCCCGGAGAGTGGCAAAGGCATTGACATTGCTCATGGCATTTATAAGATCATTAAAGGGACAGAACTTGAGGCCAAATTAAACTTAGTTAAAGCAGATGGGACAAATACTAACACAGGACATATGCATGGGTCAATCAGATATTTGGAAATGTTTTTAGGGCAACCTCTTCAGTGGGATATTTGTCTTCTGCATCTAAATGAATTGCCACTTAGACACATCTTCATAACTTTAGATGGGACAACAAAAAGTCCAGACAAATTTTCTGGCCCTATTGGTTCTCAGCTCAATGGGGATGTGTCAGAATGGAATGTTGTGGACTTCAAATCTATACCTTATCCTGCATTTGTGCTTCTACCAAATGAGGTGGTCAATAATTTATCAACAGACCAATACTATGGATACTGCATCTGCTGGGCAATTATTACTGGTGAAGTGGATGAAGACCTTGCACTCTTAGAAGTTGGCCTGCTAAATCACTCTCGATGGCTCACCTTAGCCTGTAGAATTCTTCGCTTTTATGTTTCACAAAAAAGACCCAGTAAGAACCTCAAAATCATAGTAGAATTCATCATCAAAGTATACTTTCACAGTTGGTTCAATATCAAGGCTAATAAGAGGCTAAGTGATGGGTCAAGAAACCTATTCAATATGATCCAAAGAGTAAATAAATTCCCTGACAGGAAAATTAGAGAAATTTGTTATGACGTATTAAACAATAACAGCTATTTTGCTCATGGTGAAAATATTTTAGTTGGAATGCTGGCTGATGAAGATGAAGAGGTGAGGAGGTGTGCTGTCAATAAAGTTCTGTGTCTGAGGGGAGTTATAGAGGATTTTGATGATGAATCTGGTAGTAGCAATGATTTTGCAGGTGGAATAATTGAAAGTGATGATGAGAATGAAGAGGATCATGAAGGTGGTACTGATGAATATCCTGCTATAGATGAGAATGTTAGGGTCTTTAGAAAGCCAATCATCAATTTCAAAGCTTCTGCATACCACAAGCTGTCTGCTATGTCCCAATGGGAAACTGTTCCACCTGTATTAAAAGAATTCAGTAATGATGAACTGCGTGATATCATTAATACCGCATTGAAACTGGATCACGAGTGCCACAGTCAGAATGTTGAAAGGCACATCAAGCTTGTCACTGAAGCATCCTTGGCTGTTGTAGGTCATGAGCGTAGAGATGGTCTTATTAGAAACAAAATTAGATCACGTAAATTAATGAAAGATTTTGTGTCTAAAAAATATTTTAAGTTCTAGATTATTATTTATCATGCTAAAATATGACAAAATGACAATTTGTTAATTGTATAATTTAATGTTTGGCGTTTTGGAATGTCAAAAAGCATTTTCAATGAATTTAAAATGGCTGATTTTGATTGATTTTGATTGCTGATTGAAAACCACTAATACATGTCAATTTGCAGCTTGAGAATGTTTTATTGTGTTGACATTCAGTTGAAAGGGGGTCTATGGGCCCAAAAATTAGTTTTTCTAAAATAACTCAAAAACTAAAGGTTTTATGAAAAAATACCACTCTTAATAATTTGTTCTAAATCAAATTCTGCATCTTTTGGTATGCAAACCATCTCTCTAGCATGTTCAGAAGAAGAGATATTGCCATTTTCCTGATTTTGCTAGTGCGGCATTAGATGTTTTTACAAAAATGGGGGTGGCTGGACACATGGTGGCCACCAATTATTTTTTTCAGGAATCTTATTTTTATATCAAAAGCCAACTGTTAGTCACTCTGATAAATTAAAATCAAACAAAAATTATAGTTTCAGCCCGGCCTAAATTAAGGGGGCATCCATAAATGATGTCATGCTTTTAGGGGAAAGGGGGGGGGGGGTCTGTAATTTTGTGACCTTTTGTGACAGAGAGGAGAAGGGTCTAAAATTTTTGTGATATCACAAAATTTTTTTTGCGTTATGTTGACATTTTGAAAAATTTAATGTAAAAACTAAAATATTGATAGGATTCTTTTTGTTGACTAGTATAATATTATGTACTGAAAAACAAATCCTCATACATCTGGCTGCTTGCATTGCTAGATAACAAAAAAGCTACTATTTGAATTAATTTTTTAAATAAATATACACTTCACTACTTTTTTTACAATTTTACATATAGTTTGTGACCATGGCATGGGGGGGTCAAGATTTTGTGACCATTTGTGACAAAGGTGAGGGAGGGGGTCTAAAAATTTGAAATTTTGCGTGACATCATTTATGGATAATCCCTAGTTATTTAGTTTTTAAATAAAACCACCCTCAGTTTTGAAAAAGAACTATATTACCATATAGAATATATGAATACAGTAATTCAGACTTTGTGCTGCATTTATATTCAAACACTTCTGAACAACCAAATCTTTACCTTTATTAAAGTTACTTATGGGTCATTCCAGCTCAATTGGTACAAGGGTGGTCGGGTGACCATCTCCGATTTTCTTCAAATTTTCAGGGTTGATTCATACACCATTCAATAGCTTAAATATAAAATTTTAGCTTCCTCAGTCAAAAACGTTTAATTTTATGGTCGCTTAAATGGCCCCCACCTTCGACAAAAAATGCCTATGTTGGGCTTGATCAGCCAACACCTTCATTTTGAGGCCTTGAAAAGTGTCTTCTAATAGGAGTAGAAGCTTCAAATTTGTCATGCCAATACAACTTCAGGTGGGCTTTTCAATTTTGCTAGCAAAAAGGCTGTGGAACAAATAGTTTTTAAGTTACAAGGGCTTAAATATGGCTCCATTTTGAAGCTTGCATCAATTCCTCCCACTTTTACGACTACCATTTTCAAAAGTTTTAGTTCTACATCAATCACAGCTGTTTTAATACTCCTAATAGTCTCTATGGGTTGTAAATTTATGAGTGAAATAAAATAATAACCAAAAAAGGATTTATTTCTATTTTTAAAAATTTCCAAAAGTTGATATTTTCACAAAATTTGCAAAATTAACATCAACTTTGGGGCTTAATATAAAGGTGTCCGAAATTAGTCAGGGAGTTGATACTTCATTAAGATCATTAAGAACACTCTAGTAAAGAAAGATACATATGTGTAAAAAAACATATATTAAGGAATAGATCTCAACTCAACTCCTTCATATAGTTTTGGTGATTCAAAGAAAAGTGCTTTTTGTGAAAAATCTCCAATTTTTGCAAAATTTTTAAATTTTTAAATTTCTATTTATGACATTGAATTGTAATTTTACTTCCATGTTATTACTTATTAAGTTGATTTACAATTGTAATAATATGTAAATAAGTCTAAAACATACAAGAAATTTAATATGTCTGTCAAAACAACCAGCGACTTGAAGGGCTCTGGGTAGCTCATTTCGCTTTGTATATTCTTATAAATGTAAAACATGATGGTTAATCATTAATGTCCAGGCCTATTTTATAGATCATGATCTTTTATTTTCAGAAAATTTAACTAGAGCAATTAACTTAATTTTACTGCCTGTAATAATGGCTTATTCTAATCAAGAATCAAAGTGCAGCTTTGGTATGTACTTGGATGATCCATGTCATGAACACAGACTCACCAGGAAGGTGGGTATGTATACTAGGGTGGAGCGAAAAATACTTTTTTTCTAGTATGAAGTTCTAATAGTGATTAAACGTTGCATTGAGTGGACGAAATATGCCTGCCAAAATATGAGTTCATTTGTTTAAAATTTTCAGCTGCCACCAGGGGGCGAAAGTTAACACAATTTTGTGTAAAAAGGAAAAAAATGCTTCTAGTTTAGGTTTGTCAAACTATTATAAAATTTTATCTTAGAATTATCTAATAGTTTGATTAAGATTCTTAAATGATAGGAATTCGTTTTGTAATAATGCCTTTTCATATGCTTAATATCTTCAGCTGCCACAAGAGAGCTGAAGTTAACACAGTTTAGAGTAACTGAGTCATGTTGAGACTACACTGAATGTTGTGGGGGAGGATTTGGGGAGGGTTGTGGGGGAGGGTTTTGGTGTGAAGGAATTTCTTTCTGTGAGTCATTAGAACAGTGTGTTAACACTTGTCTTCTTAGGTAGTAGGCCTAGTCGCTCAGTTGATCGGAGAGTTTTTTAATATGATCGGAATATTATAAAACTTTATTTTAAAGTGATTTATATAGAGATAATATTGATTTTATTATAAAATGCTTGTTATAATGTATTATATAATTTTAGTTTATTTATATAATATATATATTTATATAATATATTATATATACTTATAAAATATATTATAATATTAATTATATAATGTTTTGATGTTACAGGATATTTTGTGATTATGAATTTTTCTTAAAAATATTATGGCATCAAATACTAAATATAAACATTTCACTAGAGAACATATGAAGTGTGCCATATTTGAAGTACCTTGTGAGATGAGTGATATGCAACTACCAACTTATAACTGCATTATGAAAGATTACCTGTTCACAAAACATTTAGTGAAGGAGCAGATGAATAACAAGGAGCCTTCATTTTCTGAAATAGCAGAGGCAGTTTCCAAAAAGGTAGAAAATATTTGGAAGAAGGCCTCTTTGCCAATAGTTTCACATACACGCGTTTTACAGATGATGCGAGTGTACCATGATAAATACAGGTCCTTATTAAAGCCATAAAAGTCACGCAAGGATCAGCCTAAGTACGAAAATCAGCTTGAAGAATTTGAAAACTCTTCAAAATGCACTTTGTTTGACATCTGCACCTGCAAATGTAAGGAGTTTAGGAGATGCTCATGTGAAAAGAGTAAGAAAGTCCCTCCAAAAGAGCAGGATTTTTTAAATGACCAACGAACACGCAGAATAATGGTGATAGGAAGCAATGACATAGCACACACAAGACGATTACAAGCAAGAGAACATCGAAAGGAAATGGAAAAAGCACGTCTGGAATCCTCACAAACAACTAGTGCTGCTATAACCAATACGTCCAACTTACAAATCGAAACAGAGACAAGTGAACTTCAACAACTAGAAGAGATATCTGAAGATAATGAGGAAGATACAACCTCGACTCAATATGTAATATCAGAACAACAGATGCGTGAGCCACTGCCTTCATTAGCAATTACTTGTGATAGATTTAAAATGTCGGACAGAGCTGGGGCTGCTATTGCTTCTGCAGTATTGGCAGATCTTAAAATTGTTACTCCCGAAGACAAATGGAATATTATAGACAGAAGTAAGCTAAGACGTGAAAGACAAAAACAGAGAAAGGAACTACAACAGATAGGAGAGCCAAAAACCATGCGGGGATTATACTTTGATGGCAGAAAGGATAAAACATTGATTCAAGTCCAGGAGAGTGATGGCTCTAACCACCAAAGAACCAAACGCGAAGAGCATATCAGCATAATATCTGAACCACACTCTCGGTACTTTGCACATGTGACACCTTCCAGTGGCAAAGCTAAATACATTTGCACAGCGCTAGTGAATTGCTTGAAAGAAAGGAATGTTGATATAGGGAACATCGTTGCAGTTGGCTGTGATTCGACAGTGGTTAACACTGGTAGTATTGGAGGCACAATAAGATTACTGGAAGAAGCCTTTAATAAGCCATTGCAGTGGCTGATATGCCTTTTACACCTTAATGAACTTCCATTGCGCCATCTGTTTCATCACTTGGATGGTACCACTACTGGACCAAGAGCATTTTCAGTAGAAATTGGCCGAGCACTTTCAGACTGTGAAAAGCTTCCCATAGTTAACTTCAAACCCATTGAAATTCAAGAGGACATGTGTGAAGTTGATGTAGATGACATAAGTACTGACCAGAAATACCTTCTTGAAATTCACAAGGCTATATCAAGTGGAACATTCTCAAAGAGTCTTAGTCATAAGAGTCCAGGCAATATATCACATTCAAGGTGGCTCACCACAGCAAACAGGACTCTGCGGTTATATGCAAGCACAGAGAATCCTTCAGGCAATTTACAAGAATTAGCTACTTTCATTGTTAGGGTATACGCACCAATGAGGTTTCAGATAAAGCGTAAACCATTATGCCAATATGGTGCTAAACATATGTGGCATATGATTGCAAGAAGCCGGTATCTCCGTGAAGAGCTTTGGAGAGTACATGACTCAGTCATTCAGCGAAATGCATATTACGCAAATCAAGAAAACATTCTCATTGCAATGATAGCTGATGAAAGGGAGCATGTGCGTCAGTTGGGATTTAGACGTATCATAAAAGCAAGGGCATGCATTCAAGAAACAGATGTTATCAGGTATTTTAAGGTGCCAGAAATAAATTTTTATGCCAAAGACTATACAGATCTCATTATGTGGCAAGATTTTCAGATAGCAGAACCA
Organism: Bathynomus jamesi; assembly: GCA_023014485.1. NCBI lineage: Eukaryota > Metazoa > Arthropoda > Malacostraca > Isopoda > Cirolanidae > Bathynomus > Bathynomus jamesi. The sequence goes on along the minus strand of JAJOZX010000042.1, from coordinate 1,084,865 downwards.
CCGATAACCAAAGGAGTTTCTCTTGATGATATTGAATCATGCATCAAACATGGTACTACTCTTCATTCAGAATTATTTCAGTTTTCATGTCATACACAAGCCGTAGAGAGATGCGTCAAGCTCGTTACAGACGCTGCTGGATCAGTCTGCGGACCTACAAACAGAGACGGTTGGATTCGTGCTACATTAGAATCAAGGAAAAAACAGCCAAAATTTGACACAAAAGCAAATTACTAAATAGTCTTCAGCAAGAACCCTTTCTAGAGGGAGGTTGGTTGGGGAAAGGGTGGTAACTCCGCTAAGGCACGAAATAACGTTTCTTAACTGTCTCAAGCCAGTATAAAGGAGGAGAGACATCCTAATTTATTACTGTTCCCTTTTTCAAGTAAATACAGAATCATACTTAATTGTCATTTTTAAGTTAAATCCAGCCCTCTTGTGGCAGCTGAAGATATTAAGCATATGAAAAGGCATTTTTACAAAACGGATTGTTATCATTTACGAATCTTACTCAAACTATTAGATAATTCTAAGATAAAATTTTATAATAGTTTGATAAACCTAAAATAGAAGCATTTGTTTCCTTTTTACCCAAAATTGTGTTAACTTTAGCCCCCTGGTGGCAGCTGAAAATATTAACAAAATTGAACTCATATTTTGGCAGGTATATATTGTCCACTAAATGCAACTTTTAATCACTATTAGAACTTCATACTAGAAAAAAAGTATTTTTCGCTCCACCCTAATGTATACCTTACAAGAGCTGACAGATGAAACAAGGAAACTGCTATTGTGGAGAACAAAAGCAACTGTAATCAATCCAAATAGTGCTGCTGTATGCTACCACCATGAAAAAATGTTTGGAATGAATTACCAACAAATGCAACGTAGCTGCCAAGATCCATGGAGAAATCATCGAAAGAAGATAAGTAAATATAGGTACTAATATATTTATATTTCATAAAGAAGTTTATATTGTAAATTGTAACCTAAATTAGCTACTTAATTTTAATAGGGTAGGCTATATACTGTGCTACTGAATGCATATGTTTTGAATATTTTATACAAATAGCCTATAACCAAATGTTGAGGTTTTAAAATTATTTTCCAATGTGTTTAGAGTTTACATTACCCTACTTTATTTGCAGAATCACTACAAATTATTGACAAAGACATCAGTGGCGGATTTAAGGTGCGCGGGGCCCTAGGCCGGTTGGAGTGCGGGGCCCCAAACTACGCAAAGCTAGCTTAATTAACTGAAATGAAGATTTACACCCCCATCCCCCAGTGGTGACCTTACGGGGCCCTCAAATCAATGGGCGACCGAAGCGTTAAAATAAATTTACTTTTTAAACAATATTCAATTTATTGATAATTAATTAATTAGCCAAATGACCATTTCATAGTTGAACATTACACATTTGTTTTTTTGAAGCTTAACAAAAAAAATAACTATAATAATACACCATTAACAAAAAATAACTATAATAATACACCATTAACTAAAGAGAATACCACTTGACTGACATGCAAATAATGCAATGAGTGGGTTTTGTTTATTGCAGGCAATTTGTACGGTACACTTAACTATTTCTCAGTCAAAAAAGATTTTTTCTAGCCTTCTTACTTGCAAACTGTTTGATGACATCAGTAAAATCAAGCACCCTTAATTTCTCATGCTCAATGCTCAACAGGGTGAGTGAAGACAAATGGTCCTGCCCCATGGTGTTTCTTAGATAATTCTTGACTAGTTTCATCTTGGAGAATGATCACTCCGCAGTGCAGTTTGTGACAAACATGCAGAGATAGAGTCGTAATACAATTTCAACATTAGCAAATGTTTCTACCATGTCATGTCTGTGAATTATCTCATACATTTCTAGTTCAGGACTTTTTGCAGCCTTTGCACCACCTGATGAAGTGAAGGAGCACTTTCAGGTGAATCTCTTGGAATGGATTTCATAAGGTGTGCAAACTGCAAAAGCTCCGACTCCAATCCAGCCTCCAAGTCCTTAGGATATGAAGACACAAGCTTTTCAGCAGATGCTTTAAGCTCAGTGTTCGTTTTGTTTGAGATTTCTGATAAAAACCCAAATTTCTCTCGAAGGTCGCTGTAAGCAGCAATGCGTTGTTGTAGGGCAGCACAGAGCTTGTCAATGATGGGCAAGAATGCAGTCACTCTAAACTTGTCTCTCCCTGTCAGCATAACATCCTCCGCGGAGTCTAGTTCATCGTGGTGATGCTTGCGCTTCCTAATATGCTGCGTGTCGGCGTAGTATGCATCATTACTCGTCACATCACAGGGATCACACTTAGCCATAGCTTTTGCTTCAAAGTCATCGAACTGGGATCTCAGGTCTTTAGCAAATTGTAAAAGAGACTCTAGCAGTGTGACAGCTGTGTTGAGGGAGAGCCCAGATTTTTGCAGCTGGATACTGCTACTCTGAAACCTTTCCAATACTGTATCCCAAACTTCAAGAAGAATCACTGTTTCAAGTTTTTTCAAACCTTTGAGAAGACCACTTGCTTCAGCTCTTGTTTCAGCTGGCTGATTCTGATCTGAGAATAACTCTTCCAGAACAATGATGTTTTCTTTGTGTGCTCTACTGAGAGCAGCTACAGCATCTGCTCGTGCTGACCAACGAGTGTCTGAAAGTATTTTATCAACTTTCAACTTCTTATCTTTATTAGTCTCTAGTACCTCACGGTGTCTCCTCCAACGATAAGTAGATGCAACAAGAAAGGAGTACATATTTTGTACCAGAGCAAACAATGACACTGCAGCACACTTAGCCACCAAGTTTAAGAAATGAGCCATACATGGTATGTACTCAGCTTCACTACACTCATTCTTGATTATCTGTTGGGTCCCTAGATATTTACCAGACATGTTGCTGGCATTGTCATAGGACTGTCCTCGGCAGTCGATAACTGGAATGTTCTTCTCTTTAAGAAAATCAAGAACAGTTGTAGCAATATCTCTGCCAGTGTGGCTTAGCATGGGAATAAACTGCAAAAACCTTTCAACTGGACCTGTAGTAGGCAGTACATAGCGGATTGTAAAAGTAAGTTGATCCATGTGTGAAATATCAGGTGTGGAGTCAACAGAAATTGAGAAGTACTTTGCTGTTTTTACTTCATCTGTTATTGAGGACATAACCTTTTCTGCCATTATTCCAATGACTTCCTCAGAAATGACATGGGACAAGTAGGAAGTATGACCACTACCTTTGTTTGCGTGTTTCTTGATATGTGCTGCCAAGAAACTGTCGTATGTGCTCAGCAGCTCTAGAATCCCAAGATAGTTTCCATTGTGTACTGATCCAATTACTTCATCTTTACCTCGAATGGCTAGCCCGCATTCGCAAAGTAGCTTTAAAACATCTACACACCTCCTCAATACTGCTTGCCAGTACTCGCATTCACTTTCATATTGTTGTACTAGATTAGAGTCAATACGGGCACCCGCAGTCTTTCGATATATCATTTCGACCATACTTTTCCTGTGCTGATCTGACCTACTGTGAGATTCTATGACATACCTAGCGTTCTTCCAACCATTGAAGCCAGTTGTGAATGAGCTTTCCACCTTTGACATAAGCTTGCAAGCAAAACAATACACTTTACCAGTTGTTTTAGAGTAACAGAGCCATTTAAGATTAATTTCTTGGCCAGATAATGAATGAGTTCGAGTGAATAATGTCTTTGTACAATGACGGGTTCTGTTTAGCTCTTTCACAGCTGACTCTTTGAAGTCACCATCACAGTGTCGACATTCTGCGCTTCCCTTTTTCAACCAATAGTCACACACATTTTCAGTAATTATTTTAGGCCATAATCCAAGATCCGTTTCAAATCCTTGTTCAGTACCGGTATTCATAACTTTCACTTCCTCTTGTGTCTCCTCACTGTCACTGTGTTCAGGTTCAATTGCGCTAACTACACTAGGTTCAGTACTAGTTGTGGCTTCTCCAGTTGTTTCAGGCGTAATTGGTGTCTCTACTGATTCAGATTCAGTTTGACCGGATTCAGTTTGAGTTTGTGATTTTGCAGATTCAGATACTGTTGGATATGTCAACCATTGAGTTATTTTTGGTAGTTTTTTTACTCTTTGGTTTACGTCTGCCTTTTCTTGTCATTTAACAGAGCCAGCTTTATACTTCCTCCCTTGATCACGATCACGACTTGTTGATTTCTCCATTGTGCCTCAGTGCAGCCTCACTGCCTTATCCTGAAACATAAAAACATAAAAAACAAACTATTTACACTTGACCCTTGGTTTAGTATTAATTAATACAGTTTAATTAATTAATTAAATACAGACACTAAACAGTTGTTCGGGTGAAAAAGTTGCTTTATGGGAAAAGTCGCCAGCCCCAACCAGTGGCGACTTTTTCCTTAAATATGTATAAAATGTATTTTTTATGAAATCTAAGCTAAACTGACCTAACCTAGCCTAAGTACATTTCATATAAAAAAATTAATTACATTAATTTAATATTTTTCAACTTATTTATGTTATTATAAAGCTGACTAAAACTCCCCCATCTCCATTTATTGACTGGCGACTTTTTCGAGATACGACTTTTACCATTACTTACCACTAAACACACTCACATGTGCACTCCACAGCGGCCTGAATAGAACTAAACTCCCGCCAGCAAAGAGAGTGATACCATAATTATCATTAATCATTAATCAATTGTATTATTTATAGTGGAATCCAACATTATAATTATATGTGAGGGCGCGGGGCCCTCACAGGCGCGGGGCCGTAGGCCATGGCCTACTCGGCCCCCCCCCTAAATCCGCCACTGAAAGACATAGCAACTAGACTGAATCTGATACCAGGACAGAAACTTTGCTCAACATGCTTCTCTAGAGCCAAGACGATTGAAGATGAAAAAGACTCAGGTAGTGATGAATATGTTCCAGAAGAAATAGTTAAGGAGACATTTGACGAAACGTTAGGTTCACTAGAATGCTCACCCATTAAGTATGTAAGAGCAAGAGATCGAAAGTTCTACGCGAAAAGGAAACTAAAGCAAATTGAAACATCAACAAAATCAAAGCTGTCAAAAGTACTTCATATGAAGCCTAGCATTTTGGATGAGGAAGCAGAGAAACCTATAGAGAGTGAGGAAGAAAAGTGTTATCAGCATATGATAGAGGAACTGAAAGAAAAGTGTGAAACTAGTACCAGACAAGAAAAGATACAAATTCTAACACTCCTTCCAATTGGTAAAACCTGGTCCAGAGAAAGAATTGAGAAAGAATTATGAAAGAATTTGAAGTGTCAGCCAGAATGGTTAATGCTGTGAGGGCCTTAAAGAGAAAAGAAGGTATCCTTCCTATAATGAGAAATAAAAAGAGTAGCAAGGGTATAAGCGATGAAATAAAGGAAAGAGTGATAGAATTTTTCCAAAACAATGAATATACTAGAGAATGCCCTGGTAAAAAAGATACAAATCAATAAAAACACCACAAGGGAAGGTTCACAAGCAGAAAATACTGTTGTTGACAAATATCAGAGAATTATATACGCTTTACAAAAATAAATATCCAAACGACAAAATCTCCAAATCAAAGTTTTTTGAACCGAGACCAAAATGGTGTATAGGTGTGGGGAGTAAAGGATCACACAATGTATGCATTTGTGAAATACACCAGAACTTTAAACTTTTATGTGAATCACTCCCTGTCAAAGTAGAATTAAGAGAGTTACTAGGGAAAATAGTCTGCAACACTGAAACCAGAAACTGCATGATTAATAACTGCAAAACATGTCCTGGTTTAAATGAATTACGGGATTGGCTTCTTACCATTTTTGAAAACAATGATTATGACATGGATGATGAGGTTTCCTTTAAGCAGTGGCTTCATACAGACCATACCCAACTGGTCACAATGACAAAAAGTGTTTCGAATGTAGTAGAAGACATATGTGAAAGTGCAAAAAAGTTGAAAGTACACCATTTCATAGCAAAAGCCCAATCAAAATATTTGTCCAACTGTAAAGAAAACCTCAATGATTCTACAGCATTAGTGCTTGTTGACTTCTCTGAAAACTATAGTTTTATAATTCAGGATGCCGTACAAGGGCATCACTGGGACAATACCCAGGCTACCTTGCATCCGGTAGTCTGCTATCAAAAAGTTGATGGTGAACTAAAAGTTACAAATTTTTGTGTAATATTAGATTCACTTACACACAACACAACTGCAGTTCATTCTTTTTTATGTGAAGCCTTGAAATTACTTAAAAGTCAGAATCCTAAACTAAAACATATTTGTTACTTTAGCAATGGTGCAGCAAGTCAATATAAAAACTATAAAAACATCATTAATTCAGTGTTACATGAAAAAGATTTCCAACTAACATGTGAATGGAACTTTTTTGCCACCTCTCACGGAAAGAGCCCCTGTGATGGTGTTGGTGGCACCGTCAAAAGGTTAGTTGCCCGGGCAAGTCTACAAGCAACAAGTAAAGTCACATCACCAATCCAAAAGAGATGTTCAATTGGTGCAAATCTAATATTAATGGTATACAATTTCTGTACATTGATTCAGCTAAAATTGAGGAAAATGCTAATTTATTTGAGTTAGAAAAAAGTATTCCTTAATTAAGACAATCCCAGGAACCCGTTCATATCACTGCTTTAGACCTTCATCAACAGGCATTAAACTGTACAAAATTTCTAGTGATGAAAATTTCTTTAACGTACAACTTTCCTTCCTCAATGCTACACAAGAAAATGTGGCTTACCAATATAAACCTGGTACATATTTGACCTGTTTCTATGAAGGTGACTGGTTTGTTGGAAACATAGTTGAAGTGTGTGATACTGAGAAGGGTCTATTAGTAAATTTCATGAAAAAGAATCCTTTTAAATGGCCTGAACAAGAGGACGTTTGCTGGATTCCATTCCAACATGTTTTGTGTTCAATTGAACCACCTACAGTTACTGGGAAAATGGGGAGACAGTACAAGTTATCAAATGATTGTTTATCTAAAATTGAGGAGTATTTTAAAAAAAGCCTAAGTAACTACAGACCTGTATCAAACTGAATAATAAATTGCCAATTTATGGCTGTGAGGCCATGGAGTGTTGAAGACAATCAGACTTAAAGCCTGAGTATAATAATAAATTCCTGAGTCAGTGTCTAAACATGAGTTATTAGCTATATATAAGTTTACATACGAATTTACATAAAACAACACATATTAAAAAAAGAATATGAACTTATAGCCAATAATTCACATGCTTAAAAACTCAGGAATTCATTATTGTATATAGCTAAGTACTGTACACTTGTATTAAGGGAAGTAATACAACAAAGCTACTTAAATTTAAGGTTTTGTACTGAAAATGGTGGTTACTGCTAGTTTATCTGTACTAACTGCATAATTTAAATTACTAGGAAGTGCTTAAAGAGCAGTAGAACACGGTTCTACATGATTTACTTAGGTAGATCCAAGTATTGAGCCTACAAGCTGGTCCATCTGTTGTGTTAACTGCAAATGTAGTAATAATTTAGGTGTATATATTATGTCTTTTTTATGAGTAAAACTTATTTAGATAATTTAACATTTGTGAATTAACTTACCAAGTAATAAAATGGAAGTAAAATTACAATTCAATGTTGTAAAAAGAAATTTAAACATTTCAAAATTTTGAAATTCAGAATTTTTCACAAAAAGTACTTTTCTTTGAATAGCCAAAACTATATGAAGGAGTTGAGTTAAGATCTATTCCTTAATATATGTTTTTGTACACATATGTATCTTTCTTTACTAGAAGTATCAACTCCCTGACTAATTTCAGACACCTTTATATTAAGCCCCAAAGTTGATGTTAATTTTGCAAATTTTGTGAAAATATCAACTTTTGGAAATTTTTAAAAATAAAAATAAATCCTTTTTTGGTTATTTTTTATTTCACTCATAAATTTACAACCCATAGAGACTATTAGGAGTATTAAAACAGCTGTGATTGATGTAGAACTAAAACTTTTGAAAATGGTAGTCGTAAAAGTGGGAGGAATTGATGCAAGCTTCAAAATGGAGCCATGTTTAAGCCCTTGTAACTCAGAAACTATTTGTTCCACAGCCTTTTAGCTTGCAAAATTGAAAAGCCCACCAGAAGTTGTATTGGCATGACAAATTTGAAGCTTCTACTCCTATTAGAAGACACTTTTCAAGGCCTCTCAAAATGAAGGCATTGGCCAATCAAGCCCAACATGGGCATTTTTTGTTGAAGGTGGGGGCCATTTAAGTGACCATAAAACTAAACGTTTTTGACTGAGGAAGCTAAAATTTTAGATTTAAGCTATTGAATGGTGTATGAATCAACCCTGAAAATTTGAAGAAAATCAGAGATGGTCACCCGACCAACTTTCTGAAATCTGTACCAGTTGAGCTGGAATGACTCTTATAACTTGCTTACTCATTCCTAAATAATGAACCTTTATTATCTCAGCCTGCTTAAACTTCATTAAAATCTAACATGATGAATTTTAATGCACTAAAACTACAACATTTTTATGGACTAAGAATATTAAAAATAAAAATAAAAACCTTACTTCTGCATCCTCCTCTTCATCATCATCTGAAAAGCATTCTATTTCATCATCACTATAAATGGTTCCTGGATCTTGAGTCATTTTGTTTAATTTTCAACTTACTAAAATTAATTTATATTCAACTTGGCTGGAACACAAATCTGTTATAGTTAAATAAAAAGATAAATTCAGGTCCTCCTTCACTACAAAGCTTTTTAACTATCATATAAAGATAAAATCCTACTTAAGAACAAGAGAGATATGACAACAATAATAACAGGGCCTTTTTTTGGCTATCCAAGTCCCTGACTTAGACATTCTGGACTTACAACATTTTTACATTACAGACTAGGTCTGATGTAGGTTAGGGTGTGACAGTTGCCCCAACTTTGTCCTACAATGCTGTTCAAAATTTTGGTGTTGCATATTGACATAAAAAATACCCACGTGCAATTTTTTGAAGATTCATGCATATTCGAGTGAGCACCAGCAATTTGAAAAATAGCGATTTTGCTTATACGGCATACACGCCTATATATGAGATTACACAACCATCATAAGGGATATTAACACAAATCATTTGCCTGTCTTAATTAAAAGCTGTTATCACTAACACAAAAAAGTTAATCATTCTTATTCTCTCATGGTACATTAAGGGGTTGTATCATATATTCACAAGGTATTATTTCTCTAGAGCAAGAAACCATGATTTCTGTTCGGAAACAGATGATCGTTTGCGCTGATTAGGAACGCGGAGTCTGTCATTTTCAACTACTTGAAGGACTTCTTGAAAGCGCTCCTCATCCCTGGCAACATTAAAAAAGTCATGGCAAAGTTTTACACCACGCTCTGCAGCCTCATTGATGACCTGAAGCTTGTCCACAACCCGTTTCATGTTCAGGTAGTCATCATGATCCGCCCATTCACTGGCTGGACTGTGGAGAAACTGATAGGGCATGCCTAAAATGGTGAAGAACCGGCTTGAGTCAGGCCCAATTAGGTCCACCAGGGCAGTGCCACTTTCTGGGACAGGGGGAAGATATGGCTTTCCATAGCCCCCATGATTGAGCCCCACTCTCTTAGTAACTTCAGTGCCTTCATGGCAAAGAAGGGCCTTCCTCATCTCCTCTTTTGTCCTTTCTTGTACTTGGGACAAGAACAAAGCCAGTGGGGCCAACTCCTCAGTTAGGTACCAAGTGTGTCTACCGAGTGCCACACAGGCTTTGTCAACTATTGTGGCGTCATATGGGGCAAATTCAGCCAAGGTTTCAACCAAATTCAAGTCATTCAGTGGCGCACTTGCTGGAATGGGGCAAACAATCCACCATGGGACATAAACAGCGACTGTGAACACAGCAAACCGTTCTAACTTGCTGATTTGACTTTTAGTCACAACCTCGGCTTTGGGAAACTGCTCTTTGATCTGGCCTGACAAAAGAACAATCTTGAGGGTATAGAGCAGTTTAGCCATCCACCTTGCTTCGTGAAGTGTGCCGGGGTAGACCATTGTGAAGTTCACTGGCTCGGATCCTTTAGTTACAAGCAGCAGACAAAGCTCTACCAGCTCCTTGTAGTCGCCATGTGTAAATGGTTGGGCTAGAGATTCATGGAAGAAGTCAGCCATCTCCTGCTGGCGCTCCTCAAACACTCCAGGCATTGCGGGGTAGTAGTATTTCTTTTTTTCATTGTACGCCAGTTGAGAGAAATGGTTCTTGAACCTAGAAATGCAATTATTGGGATTATTGTATTTCGTACTAATCTATAATATTGTTTTAGGGATATTAAGATTGATATGATCGATCATTTGCTTGGTGTTAGTATATCTTATAAGTCTAATAAAAGAAATTCCACTAAATTTGTTCATTAGATAATAATATTCCTTGTTATTTTGTAAAGCTTATGAATCACCTCTGGAAAACCATTATGTTTGGACTTGAAGAGCCCTCCACTTTCAAGCAATCCCAGCAAACACCTAGGATGACTTCGCCCACATGCCTGCAACAGGCGCACCAGAATACGGCACGCTCTAATTCCTTTTGGAGGGAGACGCAAGCAGCTGTTTTTTGTCCTGAAAAAAAATGTAATTGTAGTTTAAGGCCACCATTTCAGACACGTGCTTTTTGCAGATTTCTGTTAAATCATTCACTGTATTTTGGTATTAATTACTTATGCTTGACATGCTGTTAGGTGAATGTTCTAACTAAAATTAATTATTTTCCAAAGTAGCTACTATCATACCTCTTTTAATGAAGCCTCGGCTAACAGATTTTTGTTTAATGGACATGAAAAAATATTCATTTAATAAACATCCTCTAAGCCAGTGATGGCGAACCTATGACATGCGTGTCAGCAGTGACACGCCGCAGGGTTTCAGGTGACACGCGATGGATATTGAAAATGTTTGGTATTCTGATGAAAACTGCAATAAATCGTCTACGCCCTAGTACTTTCGATTAATAAGTCAGCTATCTATGATTTTGTAGTTAAATTTAAAATGCATGTATGCAAGTGACACGCCAACAATATCATTATTTAAAAAACACGAATTTTGGCACACTTGGATAAAAAGGTTCGCCATCATTGCTCTAAGCCAATCAGCAATTGTCTCAAAATGGATACAGTAGCACACCAAGATTAGTGTTGGTTGTGTCGTGGTAGGTCTCTTCATATTCGCTATCTACATATGTTTTGTGAACATTTTATGCCCATCATGTCTGGGAAATGGCCTGCGAGTGAGTGTGTTGGTAAACAAGCCAAGGTGCCCAGGAAAGTCATTAGTATGGACGTGAAAATGAAAGTGATACAAAGGGTTAAGGCAGGCGAGCGTCAGGTCAATGTGGGTCAGTCGCTTGGCTTGGCTTCCTCTACTGTTAAAACAATACTCAATAACAGTGAGAAGATAAAAAGAACCAGCCAGTCTACCACATCCTTAGTTGCAATGAGGGTTTCCTACACAAGGAATAAACTGCTGGAAATGATGGAGAGCTGACTGAGCATGTGAGTGGAAGACCAGAACCAGTGCCATATGCCCTTAAGCCAGCTTATCATTATGGAGAAGGCAAGGAGCCTTTTTACCTACCTACAGGAGCAAGAAGGTGAGGGATCTTCAATGGAAACTTTCACAGCCAGTCAAGGCTGGTTTGAGAAATTTAAACATCACAGCAACCTGCACAGCATCCGTATCACAAGTGAAGCTGTGAGTGCTGATGAACAGGCTGCCCATGATTACCCCAACACATTTAAACAGATCATCCAGCAAAGCAACTACCCACCAGAGCTCATTTTTAATGTGGATGAGATAGGCTTCTACTGGAAATGAATGCTGTCTCACACATTCATCTCACAAGATGAGAGGCATTCATCTGGCTTCAAAGCAGCAAAGGACCAACTGACACTTCTGCTGGGTGGCAATGCATCAGGTGATTTTAAACTCAAGCCTATGCTCATGTACCACTCCGAGACCTTGCGAGCACTAAAGGGCTTGTCAAAAGAACACCTGCCTGTTGTTTGGTGGGTAAACAAGAAGGCCTGGGTGATAAGGGAATTGTTCCAGCAGTGGTTTACCTCCTATTTTTGCCCTGCTGTAAAGCAGTACTGTGAGGAGAAAAACCTCAAACCCAAAGCTTTGTTGGTGATGGATAATGCTCCTGGCCACCCACAGCACCTAGACAGCTTAAGGACAGTCCTGCCTGTGGAGGTTGTGTTCCTACCACCTAACACACAACTTCCTTTATCCAGCCAATGGACCAAGGAGTCATTGCCACCTTTAAAAAATATTACCTCCACCACACTTTCAGGCAGCTGTTCCATGCAACAGATGGTCCTGACCAACAGTCAATCACCAAATTTTGGAAAAAATTTAATATCAAGATGGTTATTGAAAACATTAGCAGTGCATGGGAAGAAGTGAGCGTAACCTGTATGAACAGTGCATGGCGGAATGTGTGGCCAAGTGTTTGTAATGACTTCAGAGGCTTTGATGTGGAGGAACACATCACCAGGGACATTGCCCAGCTAGCCAATCAAGGTGGACTTGATGACGTAAATGTTGACGATGTGGAAGAGCTGCTGGCATCACACAGGAGCAGCTTAACAAATGAGGAGCTGCAGGAGTTGGATGAACACCATGCTAGTGAAGAGGCCGAAGATACAGAAGATACTGAGCCAGAAAAATTCTTCAGTAAAAAGATTTTAAGCAATTCCTACCAAATGTTGTGTAATGCCCTAGAACTCATTACCAAAAATGACCCTGATATGGAGTGAATGAAGCACAGGAGTGAAGAGAAACATCTTAAATGAATTTGCCCCCCCCCCCCCCCCCCCCCCCCCCCCCCCCCACGAGATGCTTCATGAGAAGAAATGGAAAGCAAGACAGTCAACCCTTGATGCCTTCTTTGTAAAGGAGGAGGCTGGGCCACAACCTGGCCTGTCTTCCCTGTCTCTCATCTTCCACCACTGCCAGGAAGGAGGAGTAGGTGTGCAGTAGGAGTGAGGCAGTGGTAGTAAACCACACAGCAAGCTCTGAAAAATTTAACTGGTGAGTGCTATTAAATTTAGTTTCATTTATTACACTGGTATGCATATGAAATTTTTTTGTATGCTGTGAGGGTTTTTTCAACTCTCATTATATAATTCGACCATGCTGAATTCGAAAATGACATTGGTTTTCCTCAATCAGGTCAGGTTTTTTCTCTATTGGCCATTTATTATAAGCCCAATATTATCCCCAAATTTATTGATTTTTTTAGCTTAAACACTGTAGATACGAGTAATATTATAAGAACACTAGTGAAAAATGAAAACATTGTGTGAATAAATACTTTTATTCATACAATGAATATGGAAAAAAGTTTATTGAGGAAGGAATGAAGTTTTTTTGGCTTTCCGTCTGTTTTTCTTCGGGCACGTCTCGCTTCAAACACCAGCAATAGTCCGCCAGCATATTGATATCCCAGTTTCCCTGGTACCTCTCTTCCATTATTTTGATATCTTGGTGAAATCGTTCACCCTGTTCCTCACTATAATTCCCGCAATTTTCAGGAAAATAGTCCAAGTGGGACCACAAAAAGTGCATTTTTATGGACATGCGCGACCCATGAGCTTTGAAAGCTTCCATCAAGTTTTCGACAATGGACTCGTATTCTAGACTTCTACGCTTGCCAAGAAAATCAGTCTCAACTGATTTGAATGCCTGCCAGGCATTCTTCTCAGTTGGAGTCATTGTGTTTTTGAACTGAGTATCCTTGATCAAAGTTCGAATTTGAGGACCATCAAAAACCCCAGCATTTAGTTTAGCATCAGATATATGAGGAAATTTACTCTCGAGATATCGGAATGCTGAACCCTCCTTATTCATTGATTTGATGAAATTTTTCATCAAGCCCAGCTTAATATGAAGTGGTGGGAGCAAAATTTTTGTTGGTGGTACAAGGGGCACTGAAACGACATTATGCGACCCAGGTTCAAAATTCTCTCTGGATGCCCATTAGGGCGGCTCGTTTTTGCACTTTTTTCAATATTTGATTGGGGGTAGTGCGGAAAAGTTGCGATTTGGAGAGAAAATAAAGTGTGTAAAATTTTTTTGATCTACGTCAATACCTTCCGGTGGCGGCGAGTCCTTAAAAATCGAAAAATAGGCCTAAAAACACAAAACTTTTATATAATTTTTATATGATGTTCATTGTTCAATGACTGCTATTAATTTATTCAAGCCTATAATAGTGTTCTCAGGGTTGTTTGCACAGAAATATACCGGAATTAACATTTGTATAACATCTTGTTAAAACTTGCTTTAAATCAATATTTTGGATATTTTAACGGCTAAGATGCCACCGGAAGTTATTAACAGATTGTGCTGAAATTTTTATTGTTTATTTTGTAAGTCTTTAAAACCATTTTCCAATCTACCCAATTAGGCCTATTTTTCGATTTTTAAGGACTCGCCACCACCGGAAGGTATTGACGTAGATCAAAAAAAATTTACACACTTTATTTTCTCTCCAAATCGCAACTTTTCCGCACTACCCCCAATCAAATATCGAAAAAAGTGTAAAAATGAGCTGCCCTAATGCCCATTCACACTGTGCATAGTGCTTCTCATCCACTTGGCTATCCCATTTGCAGAGGAAACATGGGTATTTCGTGTATCCCCCTTGCATTCCCAATACAAATGCCACAATCTGAAAAAAAATGAAAATATTTAAAGAATTTAGAGAATTTGTTCTATCAGATAGAAAAATCTATGCATTGGACTGTATCACTTCTGTGGGGAAGTTAAGTATTCTTATACGCTCTCAAATAACCTTTGGAAAAACAACATAGTCAATAGCAATAGTTTACTTATGATATTAGTATTACCTTCAAATCTCCACAGATCCTCCAGTTATGTTGGTCATATTGAGAGCATCAGTAAAATTTTCATGTTATCGTAGCTCTCAGTAAGTTGTATGGAATGTGCTACAGGGACTGATGCAACCCTATTCCCAATGTTGAGAAGTACTGCTTTCAAAACTCATTTAGACGAGTCTATAAATAGCCTCCATTCTGATGCGTTATATGGCAGGCCCAAGGATTCGATTATCCCCTCAACATTGCAGCAGTAACGCTAAAGAATAGGTATTTTCGTTGCACTGCAAAAAACTTGCGGAATTTTCCTCTCGTTTCCTATACCAGGAGAATGTTGTTCCCAGAGCAGCAAGTTGTCCTCTCGAAGTCGTGAGCCCAAGATCTCAGCAGCTAATTGGAAAGTCCTAAATCCCTGGTAAGATCATTAAGTTTGGCCTGGTTGAGAGGCCTCAGCTCATTTGAAGCGGTATTTTGAGGTATATACAACTGGGACTGGTCATTGGCATGATTCATCATCACAATCATCGAAGTCAAGGATTGAGGTGGGTCGGGTATTGGAATTCCAGGACCATTGGGTACAGGTCTCATAGCAGAAGGAATGTCAGGGTATACAACAATGTGTTATTCTTCTTGTTAACTCCTGAAAATAGAAAACACAGAAACATGGATATAAAACTTGCATATGAAATAGAAGAGCATTCAGACAGTGGCGGCTCGTGAGGGAAGGCTGCGGTCTGTAAAGATATGAAATAGGTCGATGGAGTCTGTATATTTTCTTTCTTTTCATTCATATTGTCCCTTCAGGGGCAATATGAATGAAAAAGAAAGAAAATATACAATCATTGTATATGTAACTTGTATAACAATATGTATGTGTAAATGGATTTTCTAACAATATGTATATGTAAATGTATAATACCATTATGGTGAATATTATGCTATATATGGTGAATATTACATTATGGTGAATATTATGTCAAGTTTCATACGAGGATTTCAAATATTTAAGAAAAATAAATTTATAAGCCCACCTTGGAGGTTTGTCATGCAGAAATAGCAATCTGTCACGTGATCCTTTCCTTCTCTCCAAATCATGGGAATTCAAAAGGCAAAGATTTCGCTCTGCCTTTGCTCCATCTTCTCAAATTTTCAATGCACGTCTGCAGCACTATGAGGGGCAAAATTTTTGTCCTGGTCCTAGCTTAATTCCAAAGTATGCTCTATACATTGTCTTCACAAATTTAGTGATTTGGGACTGGTTATTTGGCATGGTAACCGTCCCACATATGTAGCAGAATCTATTGGGATCATTTTTACACACTCTATTCATTATGAAATATTTTATTATATGCCTGAAAAGTAAAAAAAGATATTATACAAGTGAAACAAGTGATGATAGATGTTACTGTTCCAATTCCGCTTTGACAAAATCACGAAAAATTCTATTTTACTTATGAGGCCATAGCGGATAACCTGAGCTGATTGAGGAAAAACGGATTGCAGATTCGAAATCAGCAGGAAACACTCTATAAGAATCACTTACAAAACCCTTGACAGCAAAATTGATGCATACCAGTGTTATTGATCTTAAAGTCTTCATTTGAATTGTACAAAGTTAAGCATTGTCACCTATACTGATTATAGCAGCCATTTTTGTTGTTTTATTATTGTTGCGCTGGAGCCATTTGCTTGCTGCTTAATGTTTACTTTTCTTACGAAGATGGCAGTGGAAAATCATATACATATTTCTAACCAACCAACTTTTTTCTAATGTTTAAGACCTATTTTGGCACATTTAATCATTATTTAGTCATTTTGTAAGAAAACAATACTATTTAAAGGCATTTATTTATCATTTTGACTGATTTTGCTATTACGTAAGAACCCATCTCCATAAGCACCATTTTATAATGACCTCTATTAACAGATTTTTTGCTTAGTGGACAAGCCTCAAGAATGTATCTTGTCCATTAAAAGAGGTATGATAGTACATTACCACAAAACCTTTTCAAATTGCACAAATTTCACAGATTGCACTAATGCACTCTGGAAAGAAAATTTTTGGGCTAATTTCACTCAAAACTTTAATTATAAGTTAAATCAGTAGTTCTGAACCAGTGTGCCATGAAGCCTTCTGAGGTGTGCCACGAAACAGTGATGGCAATTATATTTCTACTGGTATTTTGATGTGAAAATTGTCTCGAGCGACTAAATATTTAGTCTCAAACCAAAGTTTCATCCAGAACAAACTAGGTTTCGGTCTAAATTTCCAAGTAGTCCCATTTTGAATAACCAAAGAAAATGTTTCAACCACCAAAAAAAAAAAAAATTTCTGGGGAATTTTAATAAACTGCAAAAATAATTTTGATTATTATATTACAGAAAATGATGCTGATGAAATAATAATAAACATAATTAAATATTTATGAAAAATATAATTTTTGTATTATAATTAAAGGTATTTCTGTATTTACATATAATATTAGAGTAATTTTTTAAGGATTTAAAAGATAATTCTTAAAGCCCAGTGGATGTCACATGATTTCATGAGAACGTCTGAAAACATTTGTAAATCTAGTTGCCAGTTACCTAGTAAACTGCATAAAAACAGAATAGTAATTTGCTATTACGGATTATTTTGTATAACTCCAACTATTAGGTCTATAATTACTTTTTAGGATATAATTATAATCATTATATATATATCATACATAAATTTAGAATTATTTATTATTATATATAGATGTATAGCGCCTTAAGTTGACAGTACTGTGGGCTGTGACTCTCAGTCTACTTTCTTCCTATTTTGTACCTATAGGTATACACTAGGGTGGCCCTTATTTTTCAACTTTTGAAATTACTTGCTCCCAACCCCTAATCTTCTTCCAATATATAAAAAAGTGCTCTGTGCAAATTTCAGCTCAATTGGGCTATATTAAGGGGCCCCCAAAGGCCCTAAAGTTTCAAAATTCACCGAAATTGGTTATTTCTAATATAAAAACCTTTATAATTCATTTGCAAACTTTGTTTGGGAAAATAATCACAAAGCATAATTGAAAGTGAATTTTATTTACAACAAATAATTATGCCGCTTAATAGGCCGCAGGCGCAGAACTTTCTAGAACCTTCAGAAGCATTTTTTTTACACACTTATGATACTTTTCAATTTCCGTGAAATCTCGTCCAATTTTGGTTTTAAGTAAATAATGGTTATAACTAAATTTATTGTAAAATTGAATTCTCTTTCGATCATATTCTATATTTCTTTCGAATAAAACACTGTAAAGAAGATAAAAATGGTTTATATGAAAAAATATCAATATTTGTTAAAATCTGAACTTTAGGGCCTTTAGGGGCCATCTTAATATTGTGATTGAGCTGAAATTTTACACAGAGCATTTTTACATGGATTAGAACAACTTTGGAGGTTCGTGAGATGAAAAATATTTCATTTCAGAAAATCAATATACAACTAAGGGCCACCCTAGTATACACACCACACACACACACCACACAACACATATATATATATATAGTATATATATATATATATATATATACAGTAGACTCGCAACTTACGTGGGGGTTACGTTCCTGGGACCACGCATAAAGCAAAAAACCGTGTAAAGTCAGAAACCAAAAAAAATCCCCTAAATTGCCCTTAAATCACTATATATTCTAACTCTGTTATACAATTATGAATGAGGAGCTTATGGAGATGGGTGTTTCTTGGTGGTGTTGTTTTGAGCTTATTCATCCCCTTCCCACGTCACCATGGGGGGATCGTCAAGCTCAGATAACAATGCAGGGGAGTATGTGGGCAGCTCAAGGTCACTGCGAGAAGTTGAGAAGTTGAGGGTGTTGGCTGATCTGCTGACAATGTTGATGGTGAGGTTTTCTTCAAGAACATGGTGATGGGAAGCTGTTGTTTTTGTTTCTTAAGCTGCTGGAGCCATAAGGCTTGTAAGACTTCGTGAGAAGTTGATGCTGCGCTCCATAGAGGGGTCATACTCAGACACTAAGTTTTTCAAGTGCTCAGCCACCTGAAACAATTCACTAAACTTGTGTATATCCCAACATGCTGACTCTTCTTGTTCTTCATCATCACCACCACCTTCTTCATCCACTCTCACTATTTCCTCCAACTCTGCATCAGTCAGTTTCCCTGTGCCCTTCAATGAACTCCTCAATTTCCTGCTCGACCATGTCTTCAAACCCATCACTGCCTACAGCCCTGGCCACCTTCATGATGTCCTTCATCATGAAGGAAATTGTAAAATTATAACCCACATATAGTTGAAACCGTGTAAGTTGCGAGTCTACTGTGTGTGTATATATATGTATATATATGTATACATATATGTATGTATGTATGTATGTTATGTATGTATATATATATATATATATATATATATATATATTATATATATATAAATTATTTCACGAAAGTAACACGTGAAAAATATTTATGATGAATAAAACCACGAAGGAAAGGAAACACAGAATGGTGCTCAAGCACTTTCGTCTAATGAGCACCATTCTGTATTTCCTTTCCTTCGTGGTTTTATTCATATATATATATATATATATATATATATATATATATATATTAGGGTGTCCCAGCCTCACTTGTGAAAATAAAAATTTGCAAGAGTCAAATCGCACACCCCTTTAATTAATTACACTTGAAGAAAGGAAAACATGGGCGAAATTTCATTGGCCTATTAGGAGGGGAAGGGTCCCCTCATTGACCTTGTTTATTCGACCCTATATGAACAAACGTAAATGCTCAGCATTAATCATTCTAGAATGGAAGAATGAAATGTAAATTCTTTCTAATGACTAAATTAAAGGAAATGGAAATTCTTCCTAATGGCACATTTCATTTCGGGGGACAGAGGATCTTTTTGTCTGCTGAGGGGAACTGCTGGCGGTGGTATTCGACGACTTGGTACACGAGCTGCAGTTCCTCCTCATTTTTTGTCAGGCCCTCGTTGAAATCTTCCGCCAGTTTCACCGCCCATTCTGCCGCGTCGTTCACAGACTTCAACGATGGTGCACATCCTTCGAGATCTTTGGGGGTTTTTGGAATCAGCAGCTTCAGGCAATGAAAAAGGTTTTGAGTCCTTTTCGTGACCAAGGTGCTCAAATCCGACCGTCTCACGGTCAAGACACTCTTTCCCTCCAGCCGACGCAGATCTTTTGGGTTTTCGGTCTTGTGCAGGTTTTGGAGCATGGCCGTCTTCTCTGCATCGGTGGTTTTGGAGGAGAACATAGCGAGTCCAGCTAAATCTTCGCTTAGGTACCAGAGGTGGCCCCGGAATTTCATCAATGCGGCGGTACCTACATCATGATCCACCGCCTTGTACCGCTCTAGGTCCTCCAACAGCTCCAGGTCATTGACGGGTGCGTCCACCGTCAATGGAGCCTCGAACCACCTCTGGAGGTAGATGGTGACGGCAAAGACGTTTATCCTGCGTAGTGACCGGACCTCGTGAGCGGTCAGGTGGAATTGGCTTCGGAAGATGAACATCTTAAGACAGTAAATGCCTTTGGCCATCCACCTGGCCCGGTGGTATGCTCCAGGACGATTGTACCGGAGATCTCGTTTGCCATGACCATCGAGGAAGACCAGAGCGAGGATCAGGAACTCCCAGTAATCGTCTCTTGGGTGGCCAACTTCAAGCTGGTCTTCAATGAAGTGGACAATCTGCTCTTTTTTCAACGCCACCCATTCCGAAAGGATGTCACTTGGGCCATCGCCGTTGAACGGAGAAGCCTGCTTCTGGTCGATGAACTCCCATTGAGATTTGAAGCGAGCGAACAGCGCAATTTCAGGGCCAGAAGACCTGAAGAACAGGTCAAAGACTGAGGTGATTACCAATTCCATCATGTGGTGTCTGCAAGCCAGGAAAAGAACGCGGTGGTCCATTTGGTCCTGGATAATCGTACAAGCACCGCTGTGAATACCGGTATTCGCCGCTGTTGTGTCGAAGCAGAGACCGGCAATCCATGGTTGAACTTGCGGCCAATCGTCCAGCACCTTCAGAACAGCTCCAGCCATCCGCTGTCCCGTGCTGTCAGGGATTTTTGGATCGCCAACAACTTCTCAAGATTCTTCCCGCTGACCAGCACTGGTATGCGATCCGATTTCCCTCCATCCGAATCAGGGAGGAGTTTGCCATCAAAGTGGATGACAAGCGGCGTATCAGGATTGAACTCTGTCTTGATTCCGGCTGCCAAGTTCTTCCTGGACTTCTGCCGTGAACGGTGAAGACTTGATTTGGACAAGGTGACCGAGGATAACTCAACTCCCGCGGCAGCGAGTGCTGGAGCCACAATGTGCATCGCTTGGCGTACTGAGGTTCCAGTTCGATCCAGGGCTGCAGCAAAATTGGGATATTGGATGATCCTCCTTGCCGACACTTGGCCGTCCTTGGGAGCGGATCAAGGAGCCGAAGGACCAGGAGAGGAATATTGGACATCATCATTGGATGCTTCGGCCATGGACTCCGAAGAAGAAGAAGACCCCCTTTTCACCGTTCCTTTTGCTTGCAGTGAGTCCATCTCTTCGCGGCTTTTCTTCTTCCTCTTCTCTTCAGCTGCTCGGCGTTTCTCCCGCTCCGCTGCCCTGCGAGCAAACTCCAGGTCCTCTCCTCCGATGTACATCTTCCGCATGGTTCGCTGGTCATTCAGAAAGTCTCGATCTTCGGGGACTTTGATGAGTTTCATGGCGTTGGCATGAGCTGTTTCGAACAGTGTATTCAGGTTGGCTTGGAATCCCTTTTCCCGCTCCAGTTGCTTCTCTCCCCCACGGTTTCGGTTTCTGGCAACCTTCTCGTAGTCCGTGGAGAGGGCCTTGATCCTCTCGACGCACTTGGGCTTGTGGGAGGTCGGAATAGATGCCCGAGCCCACACCGCCATAACCTCATCAGCTACCACATTGGCAGCTTCCGCCGTGGACGTTTTTTTCTTCCGAGTGAAGAACAACAGACGTCGAGAACATCTCCCACTGTCGGGAGTTGACACAGCGTTTCCAGGGGTTCATTTCGCAACACCCCACCAACCACACAGTCTCCTGCTTTCTTGTATCCATAACCTGAAAGAAATATGCTACAATTAGTATAAGGTAGAGAGTAGCCGTTCAGCAATAGTAACACATGGTTTGAGGGGGCCCTTAAAATTAAAGAACACGAATGAAATTCATCTTGCTGGCATGTTTTCACGAGTGGAAGAAATTAGGGGGTGTGCATGACAAACTTCAGGAACAAAAAAATTGGGACACTAATATATATATATATATAATATATATATATAAAACTCAATTTGTTACTGGAATAAAACAGATGGTGGGTGGTAATGTGTTTTGTGGTGTGCCTATATGTAAATTGCATATTTACTAAAGTATTCAGTTTTAATTTAGTAAAGGAATTACATATTCAAGTACATATTTTTTTGTCAAGTAGCCCCTAAATTATTTTTCCATGTGATTATCCTGTTTAAAATTTTATAGATGTTAAACAAATGTGCATTTCTTCTGTCTCAACTGATCTAGCTGTTTCTGCATCCATTTGACTTGCCTTATACGTGAGAGTTTCAATTGGATCTCTTCTAATGATTTTGTTATTCATAAATATGTTATAGGTACTGTTAAACGTGTATACACTAAATAACTGTATGCATGAAATCAATAAATGTGTGAATAAAATAGTTACTTTGTTAAATATGAAAACTATAGGATCAATACCAGATTTAAAATTTCAGAAAATACAAGTAATTACATCATAATATAGCTTAGATTGCACCAATGTAACTGTCCTATCCTCCAAACTTTTGTTGGAAAGGGTACAATACATATTTCATGTGGATGGCTGTATAGTAGCTGTTCAAAAATGGCAGTTGCACTGACATTTTCAGACAGTTTTTACACAAAAGCTTAAAATGCACTGGCTTACAGGCTCCACCCCGGACCCCACTGGAGGAGCTTCCAGCTCTTGCCAAGACCTCCTAACTGTATGGGCTCACCCGATTCACCATGGAACCTGAGGAATGTAGCTCAAGTTCACCCCCCCCCCCCTTGGGACATTCCTGGCTACATCCCTGCTAGAGTATATATGTATAAATAAATGTCAAAAAAATGTCCTCAAATGGGAATAGAGAGAAAAAATCAATTAAATGAAGAAACACACAAAAGGAATGATATACATTAAGTCCTCATAACCTAACTTGCAATTTTACAGAACTTTACATTTCTTATCCAACCTCAAAGATGACTTAGCTGTTTAAATAGCTAATACAAAAGTTTGCTTCAATAAACTTCCTGTTATTAGTGCTACAGAAACTTATAGGAATGAAAAGGATCTTTTTTGACTTCTTGTTTCAGTGTATCTTGAACATGGAGAAAAAAATGAAAATCAATCTGATTTTTTTTATTTTTTTTTAAATAAAAAAAAATCACCAACCCTGGTTGAACACCATCTCTCCTCCTCTAAACCTCATCATCTTTTCCTCACTGAAACTCAGGTGTCTGGGATGACTGACAGCAACCCTTTTTGGTACTTGTAGGTTATCTTCCACCACCCCCCCACCAATTTTGACAGAATATTTTCATTAAAACTAATGAAAATATCACGACTTAACCTAACCAATTATCAAGGGCGTACAGTTGATCTATTATTAATTATAACATTGTTTGTTTCTGGAATAGTATTTACTGTACTGGAATAGTACTGGAATAGTATTTCTGTACCCTCTTACTTTCTCTATACTCAATTTCACTCTAAAGGTGGATGTTGTGTATATGTACGCAATGACCTAACTTGTTCTCATATTCCCAAACT
The DNA here is from genome assembly GCA_023014485.1 of Bathynomus jamesi. Taxonomy (NCBI): domain Eukaryota; kingdom Metazoa; phylum Arthropoda; class Malacostraca; order Isopoda; family Cirolanidae; genus Bathynomus; species Bathynomus jamesi. The sequence continues at coordinate 1,061,118 of JAJOZX010000042.1, read as the reverse complement.
CAAATCTTCCAAATTCTATACCCTCTGGCTACAGCTTAACATGCTAATCTCTAACTAAATACATCTGCACTGTTTACCTTTCTCCTAATTCTACCGACTCTCCAAGATTCTTTGACTACCTCACTTCCAAAGTGGAATACATTCTTTCCCACTCTCCCTTTGCTGAAATCTCCATTTTAGGAGATTTCAATGTTCACCACCACCTTTGGCTTTCCTCTCATTTCACTGACATCCCTGGTGAACTAGCTTACAACTTTTCTATCCTAAATGACCTAGAGCAGATTGTACAGCACCCTACTTGTATCCTTGATCGCCTTGGAGATAGGCCCAACATTCTGGATTTATTTCTTACCTCTCATCCTTTGTTTTACTCTGTGAAACTTTTCTCCATTAGGCTCCTCCAATCACAATCTTATATCTGTTTCCTGTCCTATTGCTCCAATTCAACCTGAAGTGTCTGAAATTAGAATCTCTTCTAAAGAAGTTTTTTCTGCCCTATCTGAGCTCAACTCTAGGAAGGCATATGGTCCAGTGTTCCTCCTGTTATTTTTAAGAATGGTGCTTCTGTGCTAACTAGGGGTGCACCAGATATGAATTTTTCATATCCAGCCAGATACCAGATATGGCCATATCTATCCAGCCGGATATATATCATTAGGTACCGTATTATTTTTACACTCATATTGCTATGTTTTGTTTTGCATTGAGGGCAAGCACCCCCCCAAATATAAGATAAATAATAATTTAAGTATATTCAGATGTTTAATTGTTTTGTTCTCTTTCAGGTTCTTGTGTTGTATTAAACTATTAAGTATTAATCATGACAAGTTTTGTGTGGTCAGTGTACCGTATACAATAAATGATCCTAGCGATATCACTGCAAAGTGTAATATTTGCCAAAAGATTATCAAACATGGGACGAAGAAAGCTGGCCAAAAGTCTTTTAGCACAACACCTCTTCATAATCATTTGAAGATAATCACCCAAAAGAGTATGCTGAAACCAAAAACGAAAATGATAAAAAAAGAATAGCTGCAACTGAATCAAAGGAAATAGGCATAGATAGAATACAGGCTAGACCATCAACTTCTACTGGTAGTACTCTGAAAGAAAAGAAAATGGACCAAATGAGTAAGCAGATCTCAATAGAGGAAAGCTTTTCATCTAAAAAAATATGGGACATCAATGACTCCAGGTCTGTGATAATTCACCATAAAATTGGCATGATAATTGTTTTGGACAACCAGCCATTTACTTTAGTTGAAGATGATGGTTTTATTGATTTAATGGCCTACCTCCAACCCAGATATCTCTTACCATGCAGAAGGTACTTCTCTGATACTATAATTCCTCGTCTTTATAATGAGTTCAAGTCTAAAATTGCTCAGAAGCTGGAAGTAAAGCATGTCAGCTTTTCTTCAGATATATGGACATTAAGGGTGTCCCAATTTTTTTTCTTAACACGACCTGACCACTCGTGTCATGCCCGGATGTGGTTTGGGCTAAAGCATTGGCTGTGATTTTCAACTCGATCAGATGATATTTAGAGGTCCCGACGTTTGATGACTTTTTTTTGGTTTTCAGAATTGATCATTATGGCATTGACAAGATCAAACATCAAGTTGTGGCTTCTTGAGAGGTCTCCGATAACAGAGCTGGCTAAATCTCGATTACCAAGTAATATGGACATGTTGCTCCTTTTCTTCTACCATCACCGCGACCAAAGAAGACAGATTCCAACAGTGTCAAGGCTGTAATATCGGCTGTATTAGAAATCTGGGCTAGAGCCAACTCGAATCTGGCAACAACCTCCGTTCATGCCTCGACTAAACTGAAAGCTTTGGTTCAGAGGTATCGAAATTGCATAAAAACAAGAACAAGACTGGAATGACTTACAATATGCAGCGGGATGTATTCTTGGCTGATATGGAGGATATTTTTGATGTCGCCCGCTCAGACGTTCTGGATCGGGGAGATATCCCTCTTGAAGACAAGGAATTCCCCATTTCCCCAAAGGGAAGATCAACATACGAGTTACATGGGAGGTGAAGATAGAAAATATTAATGCAGCAACAATGAAAAGACAGGAAAGGAAAGAGCTCTTGAGCGGGCACACCGGCATCAAACGGAGGAGGCTCTAGCTGTAGGAGTCACAGAAGAGGCTACCAACAGCAGTTCTAGCACATCGTCAGCTGACAGTGAAACGAAAGAGCCGTCACTTGTGGGACTTAAACCTTCGAAAGCTCCCAAACATGACAGACTAAAAGAAAGTCTGAGTGATCTTGACCTGGCAGCAACTTGGGATCGCGAGGGCCTTTCTGTTCGACAGGCAACATCAGCGTTTGCTGCGACTGCAAAATCCCTAGCTCTCGGTCCTGACAGTGTCCATCAAAGAGCACGGTCACCGCTTCCGACAAAAGGCCCATACAATGATAGGGACCAATGTTATGGCCACCTCGAGCAGCTTCCACCTCGACTGCAGATCCACTGGGACAAAAGATATCACTGACATCAAAAGGAGGGTAAGTCAGTCGATCGGATTGCTTGTGGTGACTGGGGATGGTGTGGAAGAGCTATTAGGAGCACCAAAAATAATAGATGGCACAGGACAGCAAATGGCAAGCGCAGTCCATCAAGCGCTCACCCTAGTCGGAATGAGGACAAGATCATAGACATGGTGTTTGACACTGAAACGGGGGCGCGATGCCGGTAAGTGTATCTGTGTAAAGATGCGTTTGCGTTACTCACCTACTGGATACTCTGTTAGTGGGGTCACGGCAGCTGCGGCTGGTTGCGGAGATGGGAGATTTAGCTGCCAGTGAGAACCACCCAGAGGGCCTTAATAAAAATCCTTTGACTTCAGCACCACCTGCACTGCTAAGAATGAGAGAAATGAGGTGAGCAAGTTACCAATTTTAGTGTGGTTGAGATTATGTCAGATAGGCAGCTCCTACCAATCTGAAACTGGGTTCTCACCTTTAAGATCTCTGGAGCATAGCCAGTCTGCCTCTTTTAACGACTTACTCTTCGGCTTATGGTGGGAGGATTTAAGAAAAGTAAAATGTCCTTTGCTTAATTTAATCAACGAAACAATAATAACACTTACAAGGTTAACTGCATCAGCAGGCAAGTTTTTACAGGTAACTAAAGAAGATCTGAACAATTTTATTGATCATACACCAATGTTTTCAGAACCAACTAAGCACTTGAAAAAAATTATTACTACAAAACAAAAGAAACAAACATCATTAGTCCCATACCACACACAAAAATGTCAACATAAAATAAAACCATTAAATTATTGGCCATCACCAGCCCATTACCACACAAAGGAGACAAGACTTACAGAAAAAAAATAACTTACATAACTAATGCAAAAAAAACAAAGAATATTAGTTACTAGGGTAAGGTCAATGAGTGTTACCCAAATTGTATAAACCTGATAAGTCCCAGATGTGTCATTTTAAACTCCACTTCATCTCACAATCATTAAATGTATTCTTGGCTCAATCAGTACAAACAAAAGCAATGTTTATAACAAAAAAACTATGTGAACACTGGCTTCAGCATTTGTGCAGGCATTGGGGAAGAAAAAGCTTTGTCCAAATTCACTTCAATAAGCAAATGTCCCAGCCAAAAACAAATCCCTGATAAAGAAAAAAAACCAACAACATTTAGAGATTATCCCCCTAGCACTGTCATCAGTGGACTCACAGGAATCCATGAGTGCAATGATGCCAGAAAAGGGAGCAAAACTGACAATGATAATTAATGGTCTAAAATTTTGGGATATGTATTTGCATTAATATGTTGCTCATAAGGCAGTTAAAGGTACAATTTAGTTCACAGCCTGAGAAAGCTCAAAATCCATTGTGATGCATATTGATAACTGAAGTTAGGTTTTTCAACACGGTCTTTATAAAGGAAATCAGGCATTCAGAAATGATTATGATATTTACATGATAATTTTAAGTGATCCAAATATGTGAGACATGGTTCTTATAGCTAATGGTTAAGCAATACAAAACACCAATGGTAAAAACAAGACTGGATCACCTACCACACCATCAAGGAGAAGTGAGATGCTTTCCCGTCTCTTGAAATGGACATATGATTGCCTCAAGCTGCTTCTTGTTCTCTATACTGAGAGTGTTTCAAAGCTTTTATACTGAGGCATATGATTGCCTCAGTTTTTAACATTCTCTATATTGAGAGAATTTAAATCTGTTATTATCAATTAAAAAGAGAAGAAAAACATTTTTAGTTAACCATACCATCTCACTCCTCCCCACTTGTTGTGGGGTGCACAACACAGGTATTTTTATCTCTAAGTATATAAGTAGTGATGAGTGATAGTATGGGACTTTAATACACTTTACAAATCATATCTTACCTTAACCTAATCAGTAACCTTACTTTTAGTTTTCCTCTCAAGTGGGGAACTTTGTACCCTAAGCAATTCCTGAGATCTGCCCTGTGACCTTGTGAATGGTCGGTTCCCCATCTTCTTGAGGGTACCTACTTGTGTAACAACTGGTAAAGGCAGGTTTTGAGATTCAGGTGAGAACCCTCTAAAATCAATTTTTGAAGGTGTCAATGATGTTTTCTTTACCCACTTTAATACACCAGAGAATGGTTCCAGAGTGAGGGACCCTCGTCGCCTTGCGTGAGTTGGCTGATCAGTTGGACTCAGTCCTCCTCCTAGGCCACTAAGTTCGAACTCACTTGTCATTTCTGAAGATTCTGGAGATTGTGTCACTGCAAAGTCTGTTTCAGGTTCCACAGCCACTAAATATGATTGATTATTGGTAGCAATAAATCGAAAAGACGTTAGGGGACTTTGTTTCACTGGCTCCAATTCAGAGGAAGGTAGTTCCTGCCCTGAATCAAAGGATGAGATTGCTACTGGGCATCATTCTCTATGTCCCCATTAACTTTATCCTCCCCACTTGTCTTATCTTGTCTCAAAGAATTTCTGCTGGGAGGTGGCTGTTCATGAAATCTCTCTTCCAACTGATACAGGTTGTGGAGAGTCTGATCTAGAGTCTGCTGAATTTTTCTCAGACGCTCCACAGGTAATGGGTTGAAGCGAAAACCCTTAAAGAATGGTTCATCATGGCTTGGTTCTTCAATTAGAGATGGACCCTTACTCATCTCTACAGGTGTAGGGTGGTAGGAATTCAACCTCATAATGGGCATCTCCCAAAAGCCTTTGGTAGTAGCGGTTCTGTTGAAGATATGGTGGAGCCACATTCCACTTTTTCAGATGTTTGTGGTGAACTTTATAAATAGTGGGTTCCTGAGGGTTCATTGACTGAACTTGATAAGTAATTTCATTTGGGTTCACTTTAATTATACAATATGGTCCAGCATACCGAGGTTTGAATTTATTGATGCTCAGGTTGCCAGGATAGTGTATTTTCAGCCCCACCAGCTGGTTTAAGTGATAGGGTTGAACCGTGGATGGCCTTCATCCCGATATTGAAGCTGATGGTGGTCTATCCTAGGGCCCTGAGGGAAGATGTGAGCCTGGGATAAGAGACAGGCTGCTGGGGAAATACCAGTCTCCTGATGCTTGGTATTGTTGTAAATGGATACCACCCTGGGCAGATGGTCATCCCAGGTCTCAACCTGGTTCAAACTCATCCGCAAATATTGGGTTAGTGTCCTGTTTACTCGCTCAACAGCCCCATTGGATGTGGGGCAATAGGGAGAAGTCCTTACATGGAGTATATCCAGTTCAAGCAAGGTATCTTCAAATTCCTGGGCTGTGAACTCAGGCCCATTATCACTGAGTAGCTTTTCAGGCAGCCTGGGCAGAAATGGATATACTCGAGTTTTGAATGCTTGTGCTACAGTAGAGGCCCGTTTATTGGGCAGTGGGACCACGGACAACCACTTAGAGAAATGGTCAACCACCACCAATGCACAAACATTCCCCTTTTGAGAGATAGGGTAGGAGATAAGATCTGCTGCAATCAACTCAAAAGGATGTTGGGTTACAATCTTAAACACAGGTGGTGTGTGGAGAATATTGGTAATCTTTGCTCTCTGACACTCCACACAAGAAGTGACTATCTCAGTCACTATGCGATGCAGCTGTGGGTACCAAAAATGTTCCAATAATAGGGCAAGCAATTTATTTCGCCCTAAGTGAGCAAACTCCTTGTGAAAAATGACAGCCCAATCTATAGCAACACCTTTGGCAACAACACAACGCAAGTGGTGGTCTTTCCCCTATGGTAAATGATGTCATCAATAACTACCAATTGCTGATGATCTCGTTTATATGGTTGTAGGTTTCCAGTATATCGTTTCGCTGTCCATTGTTGCTTAATCCCCTTTTTAAGGCGACATAGGTGAGGGTCAAGTTTTTGTAAGGTTATGACATCTTCCAGGGACAATGCCCCTCCTTCTTTTGGGAGTTGTTCTCCTTCTCTCAAAGGAATCACTGGACAGATGTCCACCACAACTGATGTCAGTTCCAATTGTGGTGTAAGGTTATCAGGTGGTAGATTCCCCTCCCCACTAGCCTCTGTGTCAGGTGCAAGGTCCTCCTCCATGCTATCATCAAGCAGTGTAAATTCTTCAAAGGGGCTATCAGTTTCCCTATTCACATTTAGAATTTCAGGGGAAGGCTTATCATTTGATTGACCAGGTAGGTGTATAGGGTTTAACCAATTGTAATGGATCCCAGCGAGGCACTGCAGATAACACCGATCATGGTAGTTGTCAGAACCATACTTTAAGGGAGCTCGATCTCCATGATATACCCAAATCTCTACCTTATTCATATCACTATAAACTTGGATCAACCGTGGGGTTGGGATCTGACCAACATGTTTCATCAGATTCAGCTGACGGGTGATAGCTTTATCAGAAGAGATCCCATACTTATTTCGCCTGTTAATTAGTTCTGCTACTGTTGCTTCTCTGATTTCCTATGATGATCCATTGTGCCACTACTCCACAAGGATAGACAATAAAAGAGGGAATCTCCTCCCCCTGGGACTTCAGTCTTTATGAATCCTTTTGGAGTGGCATTTGATCGGTTGTCATATTGATCCAATGATTCTTGACAATTGTCAATTGGAGACCTGGATAGTGCATCTGCGATACAATTCTGTTTCCCAGGTATGTACACTAGCTCATATTCAATGCTACTCAGCTCTTCCAGTGTGCGAGCAACTCTGTTATTTACTAATGGCATATTGTAAAGGAAGGTTAAAGGTTGATGATCAGTAAAAATTTTAACTTTAATTCCATAAAGGAAGGGTTTTAGGGTCCTCACAGCCCATCGAATAGCAGCTAATTCTCGTTCAGTGGTTGAGTACTTTTGTTCAGCCCTATTGAATGTGGTTGAAACAAAGGCTATGGGCCTATTATTTCCTTCCTGCTCTTGGGACAAGCAAGCCCCAGCTCCAATGTTAGAAGCATCTACATGGAGCTGTAGGGGTTTAGCTTCCTTTGACCTATCAGGGTATGTCAACAAGATCGGACTAACTAAGGCCTCCTTTAGTTTATCAAACGCAGTCTGGCAACTCGCTGTCCAAGTCAGCGTCTTGCGGCCTGTAAGTTCACTAAGAGGCTTTGCTATCTCTGAGCAATTTTGGATGTGTCGGCGATAGAAATTAACCATCCCTAAGAATTGGCGGAGTCTTCTGATGGTGTTTGGGATTGGAAACTTGGCAATACCTTCTAGGTTCTTTACCAGTGGGACCATCCCCTTGGATGACACCTGATGTCCCAGGAATGTCACTTCCTCTTGGCAAAGCTCAGTCTTTGAGGGTTTGATCTTAAAACCATTAGATTCCAAGGCATGCAAGACCTTTCCCAGAATTTCAAGATGTTCAGGGAAGGTGCGGCTTACTACCATTATATCATCAAGGTAGACCATGCATTGAGTCCATGGGATCCCAGATAATGCCATCATCATGGCTCGTTGAAAGGTAGCTGGACCATTTTTCACCCCAAACGGCATTCTGAGAAATTCCCAATGGGAAAGGGGGTGGAGAATGCAGTTTTCTCAACACTGGATTCCTCCATCTCAACCTGATAATACCCTTTGACTAAATCAATGGTAGAAAAGTATTGCATTCCATGCAAATTGAAGAGAGTGTCAATCAAATTAGGTAATGGAAAGCAATCTCGTTTTGTTATTTTGTTGAGCTCTCGATAATCAATGCATAACCGTATTGACCCATCACTTTTCTTAATTGGCACGACAGGTGCAGAGTATGGGGAGAAACTTCGTCTGATGATACCATCTTCCTCCAGCTGTTGGCAGTGCTCTTCAATGTCCTGCAGTACAGGTCCTTGGACTCGCCTTACTGGGATATGGACTGGAAGCCTGTGTTCTGTTTCAATCTGATGCTTGATAATGGTTGTGTGGCCAACATCCCCATCACCATGACTAATAGCTCCTTGGTGGCACAGCAACAACTGGACTAACTGGTCCTTTTGTTCTGCTGAGAGAGATGTATTTGTCAACTCAAAAGCATCAACCATCATTTGTGAAGTCCAGTCCTCCTGATTTTTAGAAGTTTTTGAACTGTCAGTGAAGTCCACCAGATGTACTAGTGAGTCCTTACCCTGCAATTTCATAGCCTTCCCAATTAAGTTTCCTCTGGAGATCTTCTGTGAGAAGTCTCCAAGGTTGAATACGCAACCAAAAAGTTGTCTTCTGACATTCATTAATCCAGGTTGTATAATCAAATCTTTTACGAGGAGTTACTTTCCAAATAAGTTAACTCATGATCAGGGTTGTATCCTTGGAGGCGGAAACATGCCTCTATCATTTGACAGGTGCGGGGCGCAACTTCAACATCTTCCACACTTTCACATTCAAGGCTGGTTGGAAGTGGCTGTTGAGCATCTTGGGCAACTGTGATAAGTTGGCTTCCCTTCCGAGTGAGGAGTTCTCGTTTAGCCAAGTCAGGAAGCAAACTATCAGTCTGTAACATGTTTACCCCACAGATCAGATCAAAGTCTGAGACATGGTCTCTCACAACCACAAACTCAATTGGTTGTGTTTCAAAATTGGGAAACATGAGTGTGACTGTACAACCACCCAGAACTGGTACAATGTGTTTACCTATACCCCTAATCCCCTTGAGAGGTACTTCCTTTAGTGGGAATTTATCAGAGGGAAGTTGATGGTAACATGAAGCTGACATCAAACTGACTGCAGCACCTGTATCCACAAGAGCTGACAATGGGCCTGTGTGGGGAGAGCTTTTTATTCTTGGCCGGATGACTAAGGCATTGCTTGATTGCTGCTCTTGTCTCAGGTCCAGAACTTCAGCCAATTCATCTTCAGTGTTCACTGGCTGCTCTTCATCCCTCTCTAGGGTTCCAACTTGTTCAACATCTTCCACTGTCTCATCTTCAGTCTCACTCTGGGGGGCCTCAAGGTAGTTGTGTGCAATCTGACTTGCTAATGGATATTGCTCTGATGGTGTTGCTTCCTGGGAAGCAATGATGCCTCCAAAAGACCGTTCATTGCTAGCATGCTGGGGTAGCTCTGGCATGCGGCCTTCCATGACAGAGCTATCTAGTTTCCCAATTCTGGTGCTAGTTCTTGTGGTGGTGGGACCAACCCTTGGTCACTCATGCAATCTTGACCCAAATGTGGTCCTCCACAACTTGGGCATTGTGGCCTCTCCATTAAATAGTTCTTCTGAGTAGGACACTGTGCAGGGCTATGTCCATGTTGCTTACAACGTATGCAAATGTTCCTGGCAGTATAGCAATCTTGATGGAGATGACCCCGCTTTCCACACCAATGACATAAAGGACGCGAGGGACATTGACCCTTTGTATGCCCTGACTGCTGACAATGGGTACATGTCCTGTGGTCTCTTGGTGCTGCTGCAACTTGCTGAAAGTTATTGGCTGGTGGGTGAGACTGACCCCTAGGGAAGTTTGCTGCAGTTCTCACTTTTCTTCCATTGGGCCCCCTTAGCCTTCCTTGACTGTTTGTTGCAGTAGACTGAGGGGCAACCATGGGTAGTTCTTGCTTTAATACAACTGGTGGTGAACTCAGATATGGTGTGTGTGTTGACTGGTGTGGGATTTGTTCAATATAGTTAGGTGGCCAATTCCATGAAGAAGGTGGATAAGCACACTGATTCAATGGGGGTGCTGCTTGAGCTGTAGGAAGGGCTGGTGCTAGATGTGCCACATTGGCCATTTCAGATTGTGGCTTCACAGAGGATTGGGATGTCTGCCACTGACCCACTGGTGGGGATGTTTCTTGGGTGCCTCTAGTGGTGGTTCCAGCTTGACCTGCCAAGGGGGACTCTGTGGAATTTAAGTCTGCTAGTGCCACAAGCTTCTCCCACGAGATCTTCATTCCTAGTAAGGTCCTTTGAGTATGGATGATCCTGGTCAGCTCCTGCCTCAACTCCAAGGGCAACCCAGATATAAACCTATCTTTAACTATACGGAGTTGAGTGACATCCATACCAGGGAAGCACTGACAGGCTAGGGTTATTACTCTAAGGGCATAAGCAGAGACAGTCTCATGTGAGTGCTTGGTAGCCTCCATAAAGTCCTGACTCTGACTTCTTCTTTCTTTCTTTGCTCTTTCTCATACCAGGATATTAAATGAGCCTTCAGTGTCCCATAATCACTAGTAGACTTCCGCATTACTCGATAAATTTCTAAGGCAGGGCCATCGAGGTAATTAGCTAAAAGGGATCCCATCCTTTCAAGGGAACCTGGATATTCTTGCTCAAAATATTTCTCAAAGGTTTACAAACTCATGAAAATCATGTCCTTCACTCAGGCAGTATTTTTCCGGTGGAAGAACCTTAGGTGTATGGCTATTAGCCAGTATTTGAGACATCATGGCCATGGTCTGAGCATTCTGCATAACCATTTGCTGAAGAATTGCCAATGATGGCTGGTCAATGCCCCCATCCTTAGGAGTTCCTGCCATAGGTGGTGACGGACATGCTGGTCTCTCAGGGCTTGTTCCTATTGGCTGTAAAGTAGCAGCTATTTCCCTACTGCCACACATGTCATGGTTATATGGGAAATTAGTGCCAGAAGTCAAGATGGGACTAGCTATTGTGCTTACAGTGACTGTTGATGAAGCCACAGCAGTGGTGATAGTGGTGGTAAATTGACTGGCAAGACCTGTTGTGTCACCCATTCTCTATTGTTCGCTCTTCGTGTGAATAATTCTGTTTCTCAACTGTTCTTGTGCAGTGTGGTGAGTGCTGGGAATACCGGCAAGAGAATAGGGGCTTCTAGTCAATGCTAATGCTCTCTATTGATGTTTCCCTTCAATCTTCCCGGGTCTGGGCACCAGTGAAACGGGGGCACGATGCCGGTAAGTGTATCTGTGTAAAGATGCGTTTGCGTTACTCACCTACCGGATACTCTGTTAGTGGGGTCACGGCAGCTGCGGCTGGTTGCGGAGATGGGAGATTTAGCTGCCAGTGAGAACCACCCAGAGGGCCTTAATAAAAAAAAAATCCTTTGACTTCAGCACCACCTGCACTGCTAAGAATGAGAGAAATGAGGTGAGCAAGTTACCAATTTTAGTGTGGTTGAGATTATGTCAGATAGGCAGCTCCTACCAATCTGAAACTGGGTTCTCACCTTTAAGATCTCTGGAGCATAGCCAGTCTGCCTCTTTTAACGACTTACTCTTCGGCTTATGGTGGGAGGATTTAAGAAAAGTAAAATGTCCTTTGCTTAATTTAATCAACGAAACAATAATAACACTTACAAGGTTAACTGCATCAGCAGGCAAGTTTTTACAGGTAACTAAAGAAGATCTGAACAATTTTATTGATCATACACCAATGTGTTTTCAGAACCAACTAAGCACTTGAAAAAAAATTATTACTACAAAACAAAAGAAACAAATATCATTAGTCCCATACCACACACAAAAATGTCAACATAAAATAAAACCATTAAATTATTGGCCATCACCAGCCCATTACCACACAAAGGAGACAAGACTTACAGAAAAAAAAATAACTTACATAACTAATGCAAAAAAAAACAAAGAATATTAGTTACTAGGGTAAGGTCAATGAGTGTTACCCAAATTGTATAAACCTGATAAGTCCCAGATGTGTCATTTTAAACTCCACTTCATCTCACAATCATTAAAGGTATTCTTGGCTCAATCCGTACAAACAAAAGCAATGTTTATAACAAAAAAAACTATGTGAACACTGGCTTCAGCATTTGTGCAGGCATTGGGGAAAAAAAGCTTTGTCCAAATTCACGTCAATAAGCAAATGTCCCAGCCAAAAACAAATCCCTGATAAAGAAAAAAAACCAACAACATTTAGAGATTATCCCCCTAGCACTGTCATCAGTGGACTCACAGGAATCCATGAGTGCAATGATGCCAGAAAAGGGAGCAAAACTGACAATGATAATTAATGGTCTAAAATTTTGGGATATGTATTTGCATTAATATGTTGCTCATAAAGCAGTTAAAGGTACAATTTAGTTCACAGCCTGAGAAAGCTCAAAATCCATTGTGATGCATATTGATAACTGAAGTTAGGTTTTTCAACACGGTCTTTATAAAGGAAATCAGGCATTCAGAAATGATTATGATATTTACATGATAATTTTAAGTGATCCAAATATGTGAGACATGGTTCTTATAGCTAATGGTTAAGCAATACAAAACACCAATGGTAAAAACAAGACTGGATCACCTACCACACCATCAAGGAGAAGTGAGATGCTTTCCCGTCTCTTGAAATGGACATATGATTGCCTCAAGCTGCTTCTTGTTCTCTATACTGAGAGAGTTTCAAGCTTTTATACTGAGGCATATGATTGCCTCAGTTTTTTAACATTCTCTATATTGAGAGAATTTTAAATCTGTTATTATCAATTAAAAAGAGAAGAAAAACATTTTTAGTTAACCATACCATCTCAACACGACAGCATCAAACACAGGGATAGTGCAAGGTGCGTGTGCGCGTTTGGAAGCGGCATTGGGAAGATCTCTTTTATGGTTTGCTTGCCATCATCACGTTCACGAAGTGATTCTCAAGGATGTCTTCGTCGTGTGCCTAGGAACACCACCAAGTCCTCAAATCCCACTTTTCAGGAGATTCAAGGAGGCCTGGCCATCAATGAACCACTGTCAGTTGGATGCATTTGACAAGGACGAGGTGGCTAAAGCCTTCATAAATGACAATGCTTGCCTTTCACAAATGCAACTTGAGGTAATAGACTATTGCCGCGATGCGCTAAGAAGTGGTAATCATCCTCGAGAGGATTATGAAGAACTTCTTCGACTGAGCCTCTTGTACCTCGAGACGACGTAGGACATTACAAGCTTCGCCTCCAGGGGCTTACCATCAGGCCAGATGGATGGCCAAAGCTATTTACTGCCTGAAAATAGCATTACTGCAGTCCCAGTTCTCCAAACTTCGTCTCCAAGAACTGCAAAGGGTTCGCCATATGGCTCTCTTGTGAGCCTTGTATACGTGCGTTACTGGCACGAGGCTCCCATTGCCATCAAATCTCCCAAAAATGACGTTAGGCTGTGCAATCTTCTTGTAGGTTACCCTGACAAGGACGTTGGAAACAGCTTACCAGGCTGTGCTCCGTCATCTGTGGTATATCTCGAGGACTTAATCTGTCTTGCACTGTTTGATGACAGAGTTGACGACAATGAAAAGCGTAACATGACGGCTAACCTGAAAAAGCGCCTGGGAAAGGACTCAAACGGGTCCAAGGCAAGGGACTGCAAGTGGATGGCCATTTAAGTCCGGGGTGATGAGTCATCCACCACACTCTTCCAGTTTCTCCAAGTTGAGCCCATGTTCCTCACCAAAGACCCTGAAACATGGCCTACTGACGAAAACTACCATCTGGCAAAGAGCCGAGCTGCAGAACTGATGGTGGTCAATGATGCAGCAGAGCGAGGCATCGCCCTCATTGAGAAATACACAAGCAAACCTCTGTGCCATGATGAAGAAGACCTCCAGTTCCTCCTTCGAACTGTCCACTCACACCGACGGAATGTGAGCCAGAAGGGAACAAAAACGGATCTCATGAAATATGTGTTTAGTTAAAATGCTAAATGTGATGCTTTGAAATTGTTGTTTGTGTGTTAAGATTAAAATACATGTTTATTTTGTATAATCATCTTTGTGATGGAACTTTTGAGAGAAATATTTCAGTTAAGAGGAGAAATAAAGTGTTCAAAGTTCGGGACCTTTAAATTTCCTTCGATCTCTCTGAAATTTTACAGGAAGACTTCTAATGGGAAACATCAAAAGAGCGCAACACAAGCGGATTTGTATCCCGAAAAAAATTTGGCCCCCTATGAGTTTGGGACACCCTAAGGACATGCACAATAGGGTTATAACTTTTAGACTTTTTTTCAAATAAAAGATCTCCTGTATCATAAATCGATGAACTTTTGCTTAAAAACAATGAAAAAGACCCTAATTCCTCTGTTTTTAAAAAAGGTCACCCCCAAATCCAAAAGTTTGAATCACCATAACCATATATTTACGTTACTACTCATAAGTATATAAATATATTATTATTAGAGGGCGGACTTTTAGGTTTTAACCTAAAAAATATTTTCAATTTTTCAGTATGCTAATATATCGTAAGATCGCACGAAAAATCACTTCCGGTACTCAAATTCGATGACTAATATCAATCCACCCATACAAGAAAATTCTAGAACACACGACATTGTTTTCATGCACTCGCAAATTGTATAAAAGCACAAATGAAATCAACCAATCACTTGTGTCCAGTATTGCGCAATAGTTACTCAACTGTTCAGTTCAACTCAACTTCAGGTAAGCTTTTATTATTTGTAATATGTTCGCTTAATTAAAAAACATAGTGAAATGTGGAATTCGCTTCTGCACTCTTGAACATTCCAGAACATTTTTTAAATTTATTAACCATAATAATTTGTTGAATTTTTCTTCCATTTTAACACGTAAACAAAAGCGTATCCAGAATGTTTTGTAGAGGGGAGTCAAACTCAAAAAATATAGAGCCCAAAATATTTGGTGATAAATATTTTCGTGAGATGTTCTATGGATGTTCTAAAAATATTTTCCAAAATTTTATCACTTAAAAAATAAATATTTGGTCATATTTTTTCACCTAAAAATCCGCCCTCTAATTATTATATTATTTCTATATATTATATTAATATTATATATATATAATATATATATAAACAAACAAACAAATCAACTTAATACCTTTTTATATCTGTTTCAGAAGCAATATAATGTCACACAAGAAAAGTGATACTACCATACAGAAGAACAAGGATATCTGGACCAATAATCTGGTGAGATTCCAGCAGTCACATAGAAGAGGAAGTGTGCCTTTAGAAGAATCTTCACTAGAAGAAAAATGCAGAATGCCACTCCAAATCCAAATCATTGGACGGTACCAGTTTCTTGGAACAGAAATCAAAGGAAGAAAGGAGCGAATAGTGGAAATTTCCAAAGAAGTTACAAAATTATGGAAGAATAAATTGAATTTTCCGCATGTGTCAGATCAAGTAATACGAGCAAAGCTTGACAAGGTGATGAAGACTTATGATGAATGTGTCAGGAGGGGAAAATATGATGCCCTGAATGAACTTTTTGATATCACTAAAGTAAATGGCCAATGGTTATCCTCAGAAGACAAACGACTGTACCACCTTCAAGTGGAAAGCAAAGGAGAAGTGGGGTACTCTACAGGTCAAGTTGCAAGTGAAGAAACGATTCACCCTTCAGAGACAAAAATTGCCTGCTGAATCAGCATCAACATCTTACAATCATGTATCTGGTGGTAGTGGTACTGAATCTGAAGAGAGCGAGCATGAAGATGAAGATGAGAGTATTACTCCACCAACCAGAAGACATAACAAAAGTAAAGTTGCAACCAACTTGGTGACATCCACAGGAGTATCAACAAGTAAAGCCGCTAAAATATGCACACAGTTGTCACTTGATGGTATTGACATTCCAACACCAAGTCAAGCAGCAATTTACAAGTCAGCATACAAAGAGGCTGCTAAATTGAAGGAGGAAATGATTGAACATTTATAGATGGAAGAGTGGTCTTTACATTTTGATGGAAAGCGCATTGAGGAAAATGAGTATCAAGTAGTGGTACTTAAAAATGAAAGAACCGAAGTAAAATTGGATGCATTGCATCTGAAAGATGGCAAGGCTGAAACTATTGCTGAAGGAATTGCAAAAGTTATTGATGAATACACCTTATGGAATGCAATAAAGATGATTTTGCTGATACAACAAGTGTTAACACTGGGAAAAAGAGTGGAGTTGTTGTCAAATTGCAACGAATGTTCTCAGAGAAGGGTATCTGCAAACCACAATTTATCAGTTGTCAGCATCACATTCTGGACAGGATTCTCCGTTTGGTAATGGACGAAGATCTTGGTGCTAACACCAGTTCTCCAAACATCGAATATCCATTTGTATCCCAACTGGTGAAGAATTATGAGGAACTAAAGGCACAGTTTGTTAATGGAACAGAAGAGGTCCTCGAGAAATCAGGATGGAGAGATGATATTAAGTTTTTGTACCATCTAACACAGGTGTTTAGATTCTTTGAAGAAAAAGGGAATTTTCCTTTGATTAACTTTCAGAAAATTCCAAACATCAGCAATGCGAGGTGGCATTCAAGAGCCATTCTAGCTATCCTTGCATTTATTCTTATAGTACCTACAACAAGGAAGACTTTGGAGAAGGTATGCAGATTCATTTCATACAACTGGGCAGAATATTGGTTTACTAATCAGATGTACAATGAAAATGACCAAGAACTTCTCAGAAATATTGAAACCTTACAAAAAAGCATTGAACTCATTGGAAAATCACTGGAAGCAGGAGCCATCCCCACTCTCAGAACATGCAATCAAAGTTATGCAGGAACTGTATGCTGCCTGCAGAAACAAAAACAAACTGCAACTTCGGTTTATTCTAAGCAATAAGCAGTAATATATGTACAAGTATTATAACAATTATGTTGAGAGTTCTTTTATTATATTACATGGAATATGCAATAAAGTTACGTATGCAATAATCATTTTTTTATTTCGGGTGACCTTTTCTAAAAAGATATTAAAATGAAAGTTCATTTCTTTGTTTTTAGGCAAAAGTTCATCGAATTAATGTACAGGAATATTAGGTTGTAAAAAAGTTATAACCCTAATGCACAACCTCTCAAGAAAGTTTTATATCATTATCAGGTCACTGGATAGGTAAAGATTTTGAAAGATACAATGCTGTGCTACATGCCTCTCATTTCTCAGGGTTGCATACTGGCAAGAATATACCTGAAAATCGCAAAAAACTTCACTTTTTTCTACATGAAGGTCAAAATATGATAATAAAAACCCACTCTAATAGAGTATTTTCCACAACAGTTTTTCCACAACAGGTGGATACAGAAAAACAAATGAACCAAAAACAAGAGGGGAAAACAGTCCAGAGACCTTTAAGAAATTCGCACCTAGATTAGATCCTGTTATCCTGACACTGGAAGGGCATTTTTATTAAAGGGACCCACTTGTAAGTACATTTGCATAAATTTAAAACTATCTTCTTGTTCTATTCATATAGATTCTATTATTTTACATAATATTTTTAAGGGTTTAAAATATCCTGAGTGGTTTATCAGAAAGGCATATTTTAAAGCCATAAAATCTTTTTATGCCCCTCGGGAACCTTCAGTTAACCAAAAACAATATGAGAGTTTGCCTTACATTGCCAGCTTAGAAAGAGTAAAACCATTGATGAAAGATTTTAAGTTTGCTTTGGCGTTCAAATATTCGTCTACTGTGTAAAGTAAATTGGTTAGGAATAACGTTGCAAAACAGGAAGAAGCCTGTGTCTACAGCATTCTCTATAAAAGTTGTGATTTAGTATATGTGGGAGAAACTGGAAGAAATATTGCAACCTGTATTAAGGAACACAAATATGACTTCAGAAGTTGTAATATTAATAATGCTATTTTTATCACACCAGCCAAAATAATCATGCTATAGATTTGGAATCAAGTAAAGTACTTTATAAATGTAATAATTATGTCAAAAGAAAATAATAGAATCTGTGTGTATAGAACAGAAGATAATTTTAATTTGTGCCTTTCTGGCCAATCTACAACTGCAGTTATAGATGCCACTATTCTCCTAAAGCTATTAACAGTGGTGTTCCTCAGGGTTCTGTCCTGTCACCCACTCTTTTCCTTTTATTTATTAATGATCTTTTAATTCACACCTCCTGTCCTATTCACTCCTATGCCAATGATTCCACTCTTACTTTTCCACCTGCTTCCCAAAGCATCCCTCACAGCAGTCACTTCATGATTCGTGTAGGATGGCTAATATTGCTTTTCAAGTCCCTTCATGTCTGCTAGATGTACTGGTCCTCATCTTCAATAATTGCTGTGATCATACACAGCAAATCAGGGTAGCATGGTTCCAAATGTTTCTAGATGAAGATTCCAACTGCCTTCACTGTTGGCACAAATTAAATCCATTAGGATTTCTACATGCAGGGGCGGATCCAGGAATTTAAGCAGAGGGGGGTCCAGTCTTGGTGGGGCTCATTACTGATATGTCCTCAGCCTTTGGCCGAGGACATGTGAGTGAAGTGAGTGCCAGGGGGGGTGCCTGAGGGGGGGTGTCCCCCCCTCGGTAGGAAATTTTCATATTTGAAGATAGCTTTAGATGGATTTGAAGTATATTCCCGTTATCAAAATCCTGCTTGTTCACACACCCAGGCCAGGTCTGAAATGTCTCAGGATCGGACATAAACTTTTTTTCTTTATTCTTTTTAAGGAAATTAATTTTGTGGCAACCAGGATACATGTACCTTAAGCCATTTTAAGTCTTCAGGTCTTATTTTTCATATATAGGAGCAAACAAACGCAATCAAAAAATTGTTGATCACCGTGAGCAGGGGGGGGGGGGGTCCAGACCCCCTCAACCCCCCCCTGGATCCGCGCCTGCCATGTCCATGTATTTTGTCCAGTATACAAAATACAAATGTGGGGAATATTCTCATTGAACTTGCTCATTTTCTCCATGCTCTGATGGAAAAAGGTGAAAAGGTTCCTTGCTGTCCTCTTGGCAAATGATACACGGAAATTTCATCATCTTCCCTTCTGCATTTAGATGAAGTAGGTTCATTCACCTCAATGGTCTAGTTTCATATCAGAACCTGAAAGAAAAAGGATTAGATACAATACAGATACAATGCAAACAATAATGGAAATAAAGATGCAAGTGTGTCATCATACAAATATCATAAACATTGCAAAAATGGCTTATTTTGGTGATATTTTCACCATTGCGACCTTGAAAATGACCCCAAGGTCAAATACTAAACTAATGTCTATACTAATTGATTATTTTGAGTCAAATACAACACAACTGGATGAAATATTGAGAAGGTTTGGTTTACCTCCGACAATTAGTAAGGAGCTAGTTATGTAAAAAAATCCAAAATTGCCTAATATTTCATTAAAATGACATTGAAGGTCAAATACAAAGATGGTATCTCCTTTCATTCAAAACCTTTAGTCATATAGAACACATCCAAGGAGGAGGGGAGGGGGTTCCAACTTGTAACAAAATATGCCATCAAAAGTGTATTTCAGGATTTTGCCCAGCTGACTATAACAAGTGCCAAGTCATTATCAGACATGGAGTTGATTATGATTGTAATCTAATCAACTATCTTGAAGTGCCATAATCGTAATCTAATCAACTATTTTGAAGTGCCATAATCGTAATCTAATCAACTATTTTGAAGTGCCATAATCGTAATCTAATCAACTATTTTGAAGTGCCATAATCGTCATCTAATCAACTATTTTGAAGTGCCATAATCGTAATCTAATCAACTATTTTGAAGTGCCATAATCGTAATCTAATCAACTATTTTGAAGTGCCATAATCGTAATCTAATCAACTATTTTGAAGTGCCATAATCGTAATCTAATCAACTATTTTGAAGTGCCATAATCGTAATCTAATCAACTATTTTGAAGTGCCATAATCGTAATCTAATCAACTATTTTGAAGTGCCATAATCGTAATCTAATCAACTATTTTGAAGTGCCATAATCGTAATCTAATCAACTATTTTGAAGTGCCATAATCGTAATCTAATCAACTATTTTGAAGTGCCATAATCGTAATCTAATCAACTATTTTGAAGTGCCATAATCGTAATCTAATCAACTATTTTGAAGTGCATAATCGTAATCTAATCAACTATTTTGAAGTGCCATAATCGTAATCTAATCAACTATTTTGAAGTGCCATAATCGTAATCTAATCAACTATTTTGAAGTGCCATAATCGTAATCTAATCAACTATTTTGAAGTGCCATAATCGTAATCTAATCAACTATTTTGAAGTGCCATAATCGTAATCTAATCAACTATTTTGAAGTGCCATAATCGTAATCTAATCAACTATTTTGAAGTGCCATAATCGTAATCTAATCAACTATTTTGAAGTGCCATAATCGTAATCTAATCAACTATTTTGAAGTGCCATAATCGTAATCTAATCAACTATTTTGAAGTGCCATAATCGTAATCTAATCAACTATTTTGAAGTGCCATAATCGTAATCTAATCAACTATTTTGAAGTGCCATAATCGTAATCTAATCAACTATTTTGAAGTGCCATAATCGTAATCTAATCAACTATTTTGAAGTACCATAATCGTAATCTAATCAACTATTTTGAAGTGCCATAATCGTAATCTAATCAACTATTTTGAAGTGCCATAATCGTAATCTAATCAACTATTTTGAAGTGCCATAATCGTAATCTAATCAACTATTTTGAAGTGCCATAATCGTAATCTAATCAACTATTTTGAAGTGCCATAATCGTAATCTAATCAACTATTTTGAAGTGCCATAATCGTAATCTAATCAACTATTTTGAAGTGCCATAATCGTAATCTAATCAACTATTTTGAAGTGCCATAATCGTAATCTAATCAACTATTTTGAAGTGCCATAATCGTAATCTAATCAACTATTTTGAAGTGCCATAATCGTAATCTAATCAACTATTTTGAAATGCCATAATCGTAATCTAATCAACTATTTTGAAGTGCCATAATCGTAATCTAATCAACTATTTTGAAGTGCCATAATCGTAATCTAATCAACTATTTTGAAGTGCCATAATCGTAATCTAATCAACTATTTTGAAGTGCCATAATCGTAATCTAATCAACTATTTTGAAGTGCCATAATCGTAATCTAATCAACTATTTTGAAGTGCCATAATCGTAATCTAATCAACTATTTTGAAGTGCCATAATCGTAATCTAATCAACTATTTTGAAGTGCCATAATCGTAATCTAATCAACTATTTTGAAGTGCCATAATCGTAATCTAATCAACTATTTTGAAGTGCCATAATCGTAATCTAATCACCAATTTTGAAGTGCCATAATCGTAATCTAATCACCAATTTTGAAGTGCCATAATTGTAATCTAATCAACTAGTTTGAAGTGCCATAATCGTAATCTAATCAACTAGTTTGAAGTGCCATAATCGTAATCTAATCAACTATTTTGAAGTGCCATAATCATAATCTAATCAACTATTTTGAAATGCCATAATCATAATCTAATCAACTATTTTGAAATGCCATAATCATAATCAAAATCAATCAACATTATAAAATGCTGTAATCAATGACAGTTATTGATTGATTTGAATTTGAGTTAAGTTTGCTAATTTACCTACTTTGAGGAGCTTATGTTTCTCAAATGTAATAAGCACAGTAGTAGCATACCAACTGAATCTGATTAGACTCTGTAGATTTGCATTTAAATATTAATGTGAATGACTGATTGCATTGGTACAGCAGATGTTACAATTACCATACCAGTGAAAGGTTTTGAATTAATGAAGTGGCATTTAACATGTAGCATATTATTGTTTTTATCATCATAATGCTATGATAGTATTGAGATGAGAGTGTGCCATATACTGATGCTTTCTTAGTTATTCATTGTCAATTGTACAATTATAATTCAAAATAAAACAGAGTGAATTTGATTAGTAATTTCTTGTTTTTTATATCAACACAGCAAATACCATATGATATATGTAATACATATACAAGTTACACAAACTATACACCAATACCATACTCTTATTACTCATTACTCTATAATCACAGTCATAATCATAATGAGGCACGGTAATCATAAACAATCATAATCAAGATTTGTTAAGCCCCATAATCAATTAATTATAATAAAGATATTTTAAGGCCCATAATCATGAGTATAATCATAAGCAAGATTTTTGAAGGCCATAATCATGATTGTAATCAATCAACATTTTTCAAGGCTCATAATCATGATTACAGTCAATTAAGATTTTTCAAGGCCCACAGTCATAATCAAAATCAAAATTTCATCAGACCTGTAATCATAATCAAATTTTGTAATCAACCCCATGTCTGGTCATTATTAAAGGTACAGTGATCCCCCAACCTGCATGAGGGTTCCATTCCTGAAAAAGCTCGTGTAGTGCAAAATCATGCAGGTTAGAACTATCTCCCCATAATATAAATGGGGTTAGTGGGATAAAAGTTTAAAAAATCAAAGTAATTTTTACCTGAATAAAAGCTTCTAAATCACTGCACAATAAATGTATAAAACTAATGCATGTAAAATAATAATTAGTATAAACAGTAAAACCTTTTAAAAAAACAAATTTAATACAAAAAACTTTTACTTACATTTGTTAAGTGACTGGTCAGTTTAATATGTAATAATAATTATACAGCCATCCCTCGCTTAACGTAGGGGTTATGTTCCTAAAAAGCCTTCATTATGTGAAAATTCATTAAGCAGGACCTAATTTCTTATCATTTTATATAGGAAAGATTCAATTTGGTTCCTAGCACACTTTCTTGAATGATATTTTCGTTAGTTAGCATTATAAAGCTAACTAAAGAATGCTGGGGGCACTGATCTTCAGGCGATTCATTTTAAATTCCCTGAATGCTCTTTTTTAATTTTTAATAATTTTAGCTATTTCCCCATTCCACCATGAAGGTTTTTTAATCTTATTCCAAATGATTGCATACAATCTTGGTTAATAATTATATTAGATTATGTGGTTGCACGTTCTTTTGTTCACAAATCTGACTTGAAGCAAAGATTATTTATAACAAGACCTGAAACTCCACCTAATTTTGCTTTAGCTTTTTTCTCAACATCTCTGAACATCTAGTATTTGGAAAAAGAATTAAACAAACAAAACATCTTTATTGTGGATCATTCACAATCCATAGCCACTTAATCTAGCATACTGGCATACTGTTTGATTAATTATCTGACAATTTTACATATATTATTATTACACGAGATATCTTTAACACACAACATTTATTATATAACACAATGGGTAAATTTTCACATATGCATATATAATCTTTGCTACATTACAAAAATAAGGTATTGTAAACCAGCTCTATGAATAGAGCTAAATAAATTAGTAGACAACTTCAATTTAAATTTGTCATAAAAGAGAGTAGATTAAATGAAGGAGTGACCTTACACGCACAGTTATTGAACCGAAATTCTAATCTCTTCCATATGAATTATTGGAAATGTGCCTCAGTTGGTTCTCAACATCGATTTAAGGTTTGTTGGATAGAGTCTAATTAATAAGTTAATTAGCTACATTAGTTAGTGTCATTTGAGTAGAGGAAACTCATCTTAGTTAAATTAGGTTATGTTACTTTCACACAGCTAGGCCTAGCCAAGGCTAATTAGAGCATATACCTCCAAGATATACCCAGAGGTAGACCTAAAGGCTAATAATTAATTAGACTAGACCTAAATCTGTCACATTTTGACTCTTAAATAAGCCTTTATCATATTTTTACGTTAATATTCATCTTTTAACTTAACCTGCTCACACGCGGTTAAAACAGCACAATATATCGAATTGGCATTCAAAACTGACTAAGAAAATATATATCTTATCTTGTGCAGATTTGTATAAAATATGGTTTTTTATTAAAATATATTTCCTATTTTTCATGTTTTTTCAATATATATATATACCTATATATATTGACTATTTGGTGAATATTTCCTATTTTTGGTGATTCTGGCTACTTCTGCATAATTCAATTTGTCCTGTTTTAAAATTAAATCATTAGCAATTGAATTGTTGGTCTGTTAGTTCAGTGTTTTTGTGAGCACAAGTGTAATGTATCAGTTTGCATATTTGACTTTGAAGACGTAATCCGCCATATTGCCCTCAATGAACACAAGTTTTTAGACCTTTTTTTCAATCACAGAATAATTAAGACATCCGTGACCTGCCATAAATGCAATAGTGCTTGTATTTTAAGAAAAGACCAGAAGGTCTTTGGGTACTGTAAAAAAAATCCTAAAAATAAACGTGTGTGTTTGAACGCCTGTGGCAGGACATGAAATCGTAGGTTTTACGTGCTGGGAACAAACGCCCTCATTACCAGAAATATTTTGTGCAGTACTTGTTCCTAGCAGAACATACTGACAAGTCCACAAAATTGCATCACTTCCTGACTGCAATTGCAGAATTCTACCTTCCACAATAAGGTAAGGTATTATGGTTAGGTTAGTTAAATCACTTGAAATGCCCAGTTAGGTCAATTGAATGCCCGGTTAGGTCAATTGAATGCCCGGTTAGGTCAATTGAATGCCCGGTTAGGTCAATTGAATGCCCGGTTAGGTCAATTGAATGCCCGGTTAGGTCAATTGAATGCCCGGTTAGGTCAATTGAATGCCGGTTAGGTCAATTGAATGCCCAGTTAGGTCAATTGAATGCCCAGTTAGGTCAATTGAATGCCCAGTTAGGTCAATTGAATGCCCAGTTAGGTCAATTGAATGCCCAGTTAGGTCAATTGAATGCCCAGTTAGGTCAATTGAATGCCCAGTTAGGTCAACTGAATGCCCAGTTAGGTCAATTGAATGCCCAGTTAGGTCAATTGAATGCCCAGTTAGGTCAATTGAATGCCCAGTTAGGTCAATTGAATGCCCAGTTAGGTCAATTGAATGCCCAGTTAGGTCAATTGAATGCCCAGTTAGGTCAATTGAATGCCCAGTTAGGTCAATTGAATGCCCAGTTAGGTCAATTGAATGCCCAGTTAGGTCAATTGAATGCCCAGTTAGGTCAATTGAATGCCCAGTTAGGTCAACTGAATGCCCAGTTAGGTCAATTGAATGCCCAGTTAGGTCAATTGTACACCCTTGATGATTGGTTGTCATGATATTTTCGTTAGTTTAAACGAAAATGACGAGTGCAAACTTTTCTGGTTAATTTTGAGGTGTTTTGTACGAAACTACCATCCATTTCCTGTGCAAATGCGGTTTTCAAGATGACGATATCTCGAAAACTACGCATTTGCACAGGAAACGGATGGCAGATTCTTTCAAAACACCTCAAAATTGACCAGAAAAGTTTATCACAAAAACAGACTGGGTGTAAAAATGAATAATTACCAATTTTTAATAAGCACCAAGTAACGTAAGTCAGGCTTACATATATTCTTGGCCGGATAATCTTAAGGAATGGTCCCGATTCTTAATACGTAGTACAGAGATTTAACATAATATGAAAGATTATATTTTTCTCAATAAAATGCACCCCTGCATTTTTATTTAGGATAAGTAATTTTAATTAACGTTTTTAAAGTGGATGGCATTTCTTGCACCTAGCAGCGTTGTGTGCAAATTAGATAAGTGTTGACCTTAAATTTAACGCCTAAGTACAGAAGGCGGAAAATTTTCTTCCTGGGATACCTCTCACGGCGCTAGGACAGTTTGCCTACTCGACAGTTTGCCTACTCGACAGTTTGCCTACTCGACAGTTTGCCTACTCGACAGTTTGCCTACTCGACAGTTTGCCTACTCGACAGTTTGCCTACTCGACAGTTTGCCTACTCGACAGTTTGCCTACTCGACAGTTTGCCTACTCGACAGTTTGCCTACTCGACAGTTTGCCTACTCGACAGTTTGCCTACTCGACAGTTTGCCTACTCGACAGTTTGCCTACTCGACAGTTTGCCTACTCGACAGTTTGCCTACTCGACAGTTTGCCTACTCGACAGTTTGCCTACTCGACAGTTTTGCCTACTCGACAGTTTGCCTACTCGACAGTTTGCCTACTCGACAGTTTGCCTACTCGACAGTTTGCCTACTCGACAGTTTGCCTACTCGACAGTTTGCCTACTCGACAGTTTGCCTACTCGACAGTTTGCCTACTCGACAGTTTGCCTACTCGACAGTTTGCCTACTCGACAGTTTGCCTACTCGACAGTTTGCCTACTCGACAGTTTGCCTACTCGACAGTTTGCCTACTCGACAGTTTGCCTACTCGACAGTTTGCCTACTCGACAGTTTGCCTACTCGACAGTTTGCCTACTCGACAGTTTGCCTACTCGACAGTTTGCCTACTCGACAGTTTGCCTACTCGACAGTTTGCCTACTCGACAGTTTGCCTACTCGACAGTTTGCCTACTCGACAGTTTGCCTACTCGACAGTTTGCCTACTCGACAGTTTGCCTACTCGACAGTTTGCCTACTCGACAGTTTGCCTACTCGACAGTTTGCCTACTCGACAGTTTGCCTACTCGACAGTTTGCCTACTGGACAGTTTGCCTACTGGACAGTTTGCCTACTGGACAGTTTGCCTACTGGACAGTTTGCCTACTGGACAGTTTGCCTACTGGACAGTTTTGCCTACTGGACAGTTTGCCTACTGGACAGTTTGCCTACTGGACAGTTTGCCTACTGGACAGTTTGCCTACTGGACAGTTTGCCTACTGGACAGTTTGCCTACTGGACAGTTTGCCTACTGGACAGTTTGCCTACTGGACAGTTTGCCTACTGGACAGTTTGCCTACTGGACAGTTTGCCTACTGGACAGTTTGCCTACTGGACAGTTTGCCTACTGGACAGTTTGCCTACTGGACAGTTTGCCTACTGGACAGTTTGCCTACTGGACAGTTTGCCTACTGGACAGTTTGCCTACTGGACAGTTTGCCTACTGGACAGTTTGCCTACTGGACAGTTTGCCTATGTGGTATATTTATCCTTACCTTATTTAACTTATTTAACTTCAGATTCATGCAAAAGAATTAATTAAAAATTAAAATGTGTTGTTGCCCTTAAGAGCATAAATATCTGAAAATATATCAAGTAAGAAAGAGAAACAGAAGTTTTCACATAATGGATATTTGTATGTATTTGATAAATGTAGCAAGCGCGACCCTTCGTTACTTTTTTGGCGGTGCGAGCAAAAGAGTCAGTGTATTATAAGGTGTGTGTATATAATATTGGTACTTTTCCGTTATCTGCCCCCTTGACGATTGGTTAGGTTAAGTCGTGATATTTTCGTTAAAACTAACAAAATATCACGACTTAACCTAACCAATCATCAAGGGTGTACAGTTGACCTAACCGGGCATGATGATTGGTTAGGTTAAGTTGTGATATTTTTGATAGTTTTAATGAAAATATCATGACTGAACCTAACCAATCGTCAATGGGGGCAGATAATGGAAAAGTACCCATATTATATATACACCTTATAATACACTGACTCTTTTGCTCGCACCGCCAAAAAAGTAACGAAGGGTCGCGCTTGCTACATTTATCAAACACAAATATCCATTATGTGAAAACTTCTGTTTCCCTTTCTTACTTGATATATTTTCAGACATTTATGCTATTAAGGGCAACAACACATTTTAATTTTGAATTAATTCTTTTGCATGAATCTGAAGTTAAATAAGTTAAATAAGGTAAGGATAAATATACCACATAGGCATGGTGTCCATAGGCATGGTTTCCATAGGCATAATGTCCATAGGCAAATGTCCATAGGCATAATGTCCAGTAGGCAAACTGTCCGGCCACGACCTCTCACAGGCGTACTTCTTAAAGGCCTTCCCAACTGTGAGGACTGCTTCCACAACTTCCTTCTCCAGGCGGCGAAATTGTATAATCCAAGATATTAATGGGTAGGTAACATTTATATACACGTTAGGTTATGTTAGGTTATATTTGTTGAGGGGGTGGGGGTCATAAATGAGTGATTTGCGACTGAAACGGATGTCAAATTCGAATAAATCGCATAGAAATACATCGGGAAAACATGTTTTATATAAAAAAAAACTTCCCGACACTTTCTTAAGATTTACCTCTTGGCCTATTTAGCTTTCATGAATTACAAAGCTAAAGTTGGGGCCTAAATAGGCCTAGGCTACCTTACGAATTTCCTTGGCCTCGTTCACTTAATTTTTAAGCATTAACACTCGCCTGATTTGGCCTCAACTGAAAACTGTACATTGTGGGGCCGCGCAGTTAATTTTCCGCATTTATATTATTTTTATTAGTTACCGACAAACCAATTTTGCGCGTACCAAATTGTATATATTTTATCACTTGTAATTTTAAGAATCATATATAATCTTTATAAATAAGTATTGTACATAAATTTATTTATATATATATATTTAATTAATTCAGCTGTATATAAAATAACAAAATCTTCTGTAAAATAACCTCAGCCAACCAAGAACTCAATAAACTCTGAAAACGACCGGCTTTTCCTTCAAGACGCCAACCCCCCAAACGACAGGGAGAGAAGAGGACACGAGAGGCCCCTAAAAGAGATACCCAACAAAGCGATAGCTTGCCTCTCGTATCCTTCATTCTTCCCGGCAACTACAAGTAGCACCAAGAAGGAACCAGCTACAACATATAACAATTCAGGTTTTACCATTTAATTTCATTTACTGTTTATTCATTTTGGGTAGTCCCTTATCATCATCAGTGATGTAGGCGAGACCACCATGCCGAAACCTAAGCACCCGAGACCGAAGTCGAAACCATATGCAATTTTTGCATGTACTGTATTCAGTATTGTGTAATTTCTAATTCCTAAGCTCTGTATTTCACATTCATGAATAAAATCAGAATGCCTAAGCCAGCCATTACAGAAGTTCTGTTTATATTTCTTTCGCTCCTAAAGATGTGCCTGCCTTTTCTGTATGACCTCACTCCTGGCATTTCATACTAGAAATAAATGTACACACAAGCAACATACAAACAAAATAACCTTGGAACACAAACACTAAAACAAATAGTATTATTATAGTTTCAACCACAACTTGATTACTGCATATTTGATGTGTTGTTTAGCTGTATCTCTTCATTTCGGACAACTTTTTCTAATACCACTTCCGTCACAAGTGGATAATAACGGAGATAATAAATATAATAATTTTTGGTCTGCCATATAATAATTTTTAGTCCGCCATATTGTCTCAGTCTAGCCATGTGTACAGTGTGTGATGGTTGTGCTCTTACTCCGTTTGAAGTGATTCATAATTTTTTTAAGAATAACATTGACTCGTTAGGTTAATTGAATGCCTGGTTAGGTCAACTGAATGCTCGGTTAGGTTAATTGACTGCCCGGTTAGGGCAACTGGTAAATATGGATATTACGGCCTCCACCAAGTTGACAATACTGGCTATTATCAAACGTTTCAGCATAATTTTAGGAGTCTAATGGTATATGTTATTATTTGTGCAATTGCGTATTTATAATGTTATAGGCTTTTAAAGAAATTATTTTCGTAACTCCATTTTTTGAATGACGTCATCATAAGTATATCTATTTGGGTGGAAAAAAACAAAAAATGAGGTATAGTGTTTTCCGTTTTCTTCATTAGTTGATTTTCCAATATGGCGTGTGAAGGATGTGAGATGTATTTCGAAGATGTTATTATGGAAATTAACAATAGTGATAATTCTGCTGTAAAATTTTTTGTTAAACATGGTGTGTTACAGTCGTATTTTAAATGCAGAGAGTGTGGATCTAAGTGTTCCTACGATGAATCAAGGTGGAGATTTCGATGCCAGAAACGAGTAACTGATAAGAAAAATAAACGCCGGCGACGATGTGCATTTTCGATATCTCAATTTAGAGATAGGCTACATGGTTAGGTGAGGCTCGGATATCTCCATCTCTTAACTTGCGTAGGTTAGGTTAAGTAGGTTCTCTAGCAATTTGGACACTGGAATGCATTTTTCTAGTAGTATTTGATGTGCAATGTTAAAATCTGGCCTTCATTTTATGGCGAAATGAACCAAAATATGTTAAAACTTTGAAGTCTCATAACTTTTGATTGGTTCATTTCCACATAAAATGAAGGCCAGATTTGAACAAAGCACATCATACACTACTAGGAAAATGTATTTTGGCATCAAAATTGGGTGGAAGCCGTAATATCCATATTTACCGGGCAACTGTACACCTTGACGATTGGTTAGGTTAAGTCATGATATTTTCGTTAGTTTAACGATTTATTTTTTAAACTAATTTACGGCTGGATTCTGAAGGAATCGTTTATCTTATCACTCCGTCATAACCCAACCCAACTCAATCCAGTGGATTGGATTGAGTTGGGTTGGGTTATGAAACTTATGTTTTTCCTATGTTTTTTGAGGTGATTCACTCGAATTTGACATCCATTTCCACCGCAAATCACTCGTTTTTGGCTTTTGACGTTGGGGGGTAGGGATCTCAAAAACGAGTGATTTACGACGGAAACGGATGCCAAATTCGAATGAATCGCATCAAAAAACATAGGAAAAACATAAGTTTCATGTTCAAAACGAATTGGGGCCGAAACTGCAAATTTACCAGGTTCGGTTCCTAGGTTTTCCGTTGGTTTCTGATGCGATTCATCTGAAAATGACATTCATTTCCGTCGCAAATCACTCGTTTTTGATCCCCCCCCCCACCCAAAAACCCCATTTCCTACGCATTCCCCCATATTGTGGGGGGGAGGGAATCACAAAAACGAGTAATTTGCGACAGAAATGAATGTCATTTTCGGATGAATCACATCAGAAACCACTGGAAAACCTAATTTTTATTTTTCAAAACGAGTTGTGGTTGAAACTATAAATTTACCAAACAAATAAACAGCAAAGGACCATAGGAACTCATCATTACACCTCAGTAAAATACCTATCACAAATAAGAAATAGCCACACACAAACAGAAGCCATAAATAATAAACAGCATTCATCCAACTTCCAAGACACTTAGCCTAAGTATTCAAACCAACAGTCCAAAGCAGAGACATTTAAATAGTGTGCTATTCCAAATAAAAAAGCAAGTTGTTAGTGAAGCGACTACTGACTAGTGCAAACTATTTCAGATCTAACCTATCATCCTACACACAGGCAGGGGTGTAGTCGTAAAGGTAAATATGCAGTTTCAAGGCTCCACGAATACTGATATTTTAGTCATAAAAACCATAAATATGTATATTTGGAGACTGTCTGAAGACCATGGCATCGGTAAAGTTTTGTAAAGCCCCGTAAAGTAAAGTATTTTTTATTAATATTTTAAATACGAACTAATACTAGCGAATCTGGCAACTTGGTAATCATTGTCCAGGTTGTTGCCGTCTATGATGGACGTGTGTACCAGTTGCTCCGTGAGTGAATTATCGTTAAAGCCTCAATACCCAAGTACGGACGTAAGAAGAACTTTTATTTGGGATATCTCGCTCGTTCTCTGTTCCTCAAGGCGCACCCTGATCCCGGCGACTGTTTTCATAACAGTCTGCTAGCTTCTGCCAAATTTTACAAACCGGGATGTACTTAAGGTATGTACAACATGTGGGTCGGTTAGTAAGGGTACGATGTAATAATGCACTTAGTAGGTTAGGTTAGGTTCGATCAATTTCTGGTTCATTTTCATCGCTCCATCTAAATTGCTTTCCCAAAGTCGCGGAAGAATACAAAACACTCGTCTGCAACGTAAACAATAGTGCTTTGTATTCCTCCTCGACAGCGGGGGAAAAATTTAGATGGAGCCGTGAAACTGCATCTTTACCGTCACAAATTTTAAGATGCAGGAGCTCGAAGGAATATATAATAATAATACTGCTAATAATAATACTTCACATAGACTTGGAATATTAAAAATTTGAAATCACGATTAGAAGCCAGTGCTTTCATTTCAGTCTGTTTGTTCCCAACTTCCAAGTATCAACTAAAAAAATAAATAAATAAAGTTTGGATGAATGGAGGTGCGGGAGCGGCGCTCCCGTCCGCTCCCGCAGCCCTACACCCCTGCATATACGCCCTAGATTTTGTGACATCCGACAAACAAGAATTTTTGAAATGGTGATTCCAAAAGATATGCTGACGATATCGAGAAAATTTGTTGAATCTCTACAATGGTGGAGAGAAATCAATGATCTAGTCAAGACCACTATGGCCGAGATTGAGACCAAGACCACTCAAATTAATGCCCAAGACAGTTTGAGTTTGTGCAACTGATGCATGTTTATCTTAACAGCCTTAGCTGATATTTTTCTGTCTCATCTACCCTGTGAGTAGTCCAGCATGCTCTCAAACACACACTTCTCTCCTTATTCTTCACTTCACACACACACACACACACACACACACACACACACGCATCTTACACACTACATAATCTTTTCAAAATTAAAAAAAAGTAAATAATGGCAACTTCAAGAGCCTCTGAGTCCCCTGGGGAGGGGACCATAAATATCCCCACTTCTGGTCCCCCGCTGCCGATACCGAAATGTAGAACCGGGCAGCGGGGCTGGATCTGCTACTGATTTGGCCTGCATGATTTACTTTTCATAAAATTTTCATAAAATTCTTCATAAAATTCTGCTGTCGGTCGTCCCAGACACTCAGGTGTCTGGGACGACTGACAGCAACCCTTTTTCTGTACCCTCTTACTTTCTCTATACTCACTTTCACTCCAAAGGTGGATATTGCATATATATAAGCAATGACCTAACTTGTTCTCGTATTTCCAAATTCGAATCCTCCGAATTTTATACCAACCTGCGGATACAGAGGAGGGAGGCGCGGGGATTTAGGATTTGTCATGCCGGTGCCATGTAAATATTGCCAGCCTAATATTATATCCGCGCCTGTATACCCTCAGGCTGAGACTTACATGCCAGTCTCAAACTAAATTCATCTTCGCTGTTTACCTTTCTCTTAATTCTCCTCTTTGAATACTTCACTTCCAAAGTGGAACACATTCTATCCCACTCTCCTTTCGCTGAAATCTCCAGTTTAGGAGATTTCAATATTCATCACCACCTTCGGTTTTCCTCAAATTTCACTGACATCCCTGATGAACTAGCTTACAACTTTTTATCCCAGACATTTGAAAGATTTGAAAGAAGTTATCGTAGGCCCCTTAACGAAGATTTTTAATCAGTCACTCGAAACGGGGATTATTCCTGAAGACTTCAAATTAGCTAACGTCACGCCTATTTTTAAAAAAGGCGACCGCGCAGTAGCTAGCAATTATAGGCCCATTAGCTTAACGTCAATTGTCGGTAAACTTTTGGAATCCGTAGTTAGGGATCGTATCATCGAACACTTAGAAAGTAGAGATTTGATTAATAGTAGTCAGCATGGGTTTCGACGCCATAGTCTTGTTTAACTAATTTGTTAGAATTTTATAACGAAATAGTGCGCGAATACGATAGGCATAGAGCAGCTGACGTTATTTATTTAGATTTTAAAAAGGCGTTCGATATAGTTCCGCATAGGAGACTAATTGCGAAGGTCAAAGCGCACGGTATACGCGGTCAGGTAGCTAACTGGTTAGAAGAATGGCTTCGTGCTAGGAGACAGAGGGTGGTAGTTAATGGTAGTGAATCGGGGTGGTTAGATGTAGGTAGCGGTGTCCCACAGGGTTCAGTGTTAGGCCCATTGCTATTCGTAATTTACATTAACGACATAGATGTAGGTTTGACTAGTAACGTGTCAAAATTCGCGGACGATACTAAAATAGGCGGTAAGGTTGTTAACGAGGACGATAGTAATAGGCTCCAAGACGATGTAAATAGGATTATAGAGTGGACAGATAAGTGGCAGATGCAATTTAACGTAGACAAATGTAAAGTTTTGCATATAGGTTCTCGCAACAATAATTACACGTACACGATGGATGATAGGGAGTTAGCGAGCGTTGACGAGGAAGTAGATTTAGCGTACGCGTATCTAAGGATTTAAAGGTTAGGAACCAGTGCCTGGAGTCTTGCGCAAAAGCTAATAGGATGTTAGGCTTCATAGCGCGTAATTTCGAATTTAAATCGAAGGATATTATATTGCCCCTTTACAAGTCCCTAGTCAGGCCTCATTTAGAATATGCCGTTCAGTTTTGGTGCTCGTACTTGCGTGAGGATATTGATAGGTTAGAAAGGGTTCAGCGTCGTGCCACGAAACTTATTCCGTCATTGCGCAATAAGCCTTATGAAGATAGAATTAAAGAGTTAGACCTGTATTCACTCGAAACTAGAAGATTAAGGGGGGAGCTTATTGAAGTTTTCAAAATCGTTAATAACATCGATAAAGTAAATTTTGATAAATTGTTCACTTTCGATAATAGTAATACTCGCAATAACGGGTTTAAGTTGCGTGGCAGACGTTTCATTACTAATATCGCTAAAAACTTCTTTACGTTTAAAGTAATTGATAAATGGAATAATCTTCTCGCGTCAGTCGTTCATTCTACCAGCGTTAATATGTTTAAGAACCGTCTTGACAGACATTTTAAAGGTATTAACGTTGTTTAATGTAAAAAAACAAAGTTAACAACAGGAGCTCTGGTGGTGGTGCTCGAGGATGAGTCTGTTGACGATGAATGCCAGCTTGTGACATGCCAGCGTGTGATGCCAGCAATAAAATTATTATTAAAAAAAAAAAAAAAAAAAATTAGACTAACACGAACGTAGATGTAGCTCGTAGCGTAAACTAACCCACTTTTTGTTTAACTTTACCTACTTTTTTTTTTTTCTTATCTTCTTACTTTGCATGTCTGTAACTCTTTCCTTGCATGTTTGTAGTTTGCATGGTATGACAGTGAGTTAAGACTGTGTTTGCATGGTTTGTAAGCGTTCTTATTTTACTTCTTTTCATCTTTCACCGCTCTCCTATTTTCTCCGACTATTTTTCTGACTTGTCGGCAGTGGCCGGCGGATGATGATGGTGAGACTTTTTTCCTCTTTTTCTGAATGAATGTTAACCCACGAGTGATAGGTATTGCTCCTTACTTAACCCCTTATTCTCTTCTCTTCTCTTAACCCCCTACTCTTTCCTTTCTCTCGGGCTAACCTTAGAGTGGATCTTAGGGTCTTTGTTAGCCTTAGCTTCTGTAGATCTGTAGAACTTCTCTCTCCTGAATGACCTGGAGCAGATTCTACAGTACCCTACTCGTATCCCCGATCGCCTTGGAGATAGGCCCAACGTTCTGGATTTATTTCCAACCATTCTTCCTTCTTCTTACTCTGTCAAACTTTTCTCCGTTGGGTCCCTCCGACCCAGGGCCGGATTAAGACCTTTAGAGGCCCTAAGCACTTAAAAGATTTTGGTGCCCCATATATATGTAATTCAAAATATAAACAAAAATAAACCATAAAATAAAATTTTATTTTTTGAAATGAAACAAAACTTACAGTAAGATGGAAAATAATGTTTATTTTTGTATACTTCCACTTCATTTATATTTGAAAAGTTTTCTCCTACTTTTTTTAATTGCAAAGTCTTTGATCAGATCCTCAAAACTAATCTTACGTAACACATCTGCTTCTATACTTAGTAGAGATAAGGCATCCAGCCTGCCTTGTTGCATAGTTGTTCTGTTGGTATTTTTAATATACTTCAACTGAGAAAATGAACGCTCAGCTGAGCAATTTGTGACCATTAATGTTAAAAATATACGAAAGGCGATTATAATAGTATAATAAATCCATGGTAAATCCGACAATGGAAAATTTCTGTGGTGCCCCCCTTCCCTTGATGCCCTAAGCACGGGCTTATTTTGCTTAATGGTTAATCCGGCCCTGCTCCGACCACAATCTTATATCTGTTTCCTGTCCTATCGCTCCAGTTCGGCCTTTGTGTCCTCCCAAGAGGAGGCGAGTTTGGCACTTTGGTGGCACCGATTGGGAGGCCCTTAGAGTACTTCTTTGACTTCTCATGGAATGATTACTGATTCCGGGGCCCCTTCGAGTGCGCTGAGCGCATTACAGAGGTGATTCTCTCGGGCAGGGGTGCGTACATTCCACATTCTTTTCCTACTGTTAATGCAAAAGATCCCCGGTTTAACTTTGCATGCTATAATGCTATCTGCAAAAAAGAGAAGGCTTTTAAAATGTACCGTCGCCATTCAACTTCTGACTCTCAGCTTATATTTCTGCCCAGAATCATGCAGAATCTGTTCTTCGACTTGCCAAAAATGTCTTAGACAAAAATTTGAAAACCTGTCTAACTCTAATTCTTCTGGCTCTTTCTAGCACTTAACCAAAAACATATAGCACAGCTATACTTCTTTCCCTCCTCTCTTCATTCTGACGGCTCAGTTACCATCTTCTCTCCTGATAAAGCTGAACTCTTCGCTCAAACTTTCGCCTGTAACTCAAACCTTTCCCTCATTTCCCCACTTCCATCTTATTTAATTATGTCTGAAATTACAATCTCTGCTAAATATATTTTTTCTGCTCTGTCTGAGCTCAACTCTAGAAAAGCGTACGGTCCTGGTGGGGTCCCTCCTGTTGTTCTTAAGAACTGTGTTTCTGTGTCTGGCACCCTGCCTAGGCAAACTCGCCTTTGTCTTTCATCTGGTACTTTCCCTTCCTGCTGGAAGTTGCTTTCATTCAGCCTGTCCTAAAGAAGGGTGACAGCTCTCAACCGTCCAACTATCATCCAGTTGCTTTGATTCCTTGTCTATCTAAAGTTTTTGTATCTATCCTTAATAGGAAGATTCTTAAATACTTCTCTACTCACAATCTTCTTTCAGATTGACAGTTTGGGTTCTGCAAGGGACACTCTACTGTCGCTCTTCTTTCATGTCTCTCTGACTCCTTTTAGGATTTCGGTGAAACCTTTGCTATTGCGATAGACATATCAAAAGCTTTTCGTAGAGTCTGGCACAAATCCTTAATTTCCAAACTGTCGTCCTTTGATTTCTATTCTTCTATCTGTGCCTTCATCTCTGATTCCTTTCTGGCCGCTCTGTAGCTGCGGTTTTAGATGGCTGCTGTTCTTCTCCTAAAGCTATTAATAGTGGTGTTCCTGTTACCTATCCTATTCCTTTTATTTGACAATGATTTTTAAGTCGTACTTAAAGTCTTATCCACTCCTATGACGATGATTCCACTTTTCACTTCTCTATCCGCTTTATAAAACGTCCCTCTCAAGAGTCACTCCATGCTTCGCGTGATACGGCTATGGCGCACTTGACCGCTGATGGCTCTACTATCTCTGATCGAGGCAGAGAAAACCTCGTGGTTTACAATACCTCAAAAGCCCAGTTCCTTCATCTGTCTACCCGTCACAATCTTCCACACGACCTTTCCTTTATCTTCAACAATACACCACTCAGTTCTTCCCCTTCTCTTAACATTCTTGGTGTTTTCTTTCCTCGAAAGATCACATATACTCTCTTTCTAAAACAGCTTCTGAGAGGTTAGGTGTGCTGTACCGGTTCCGCAGTTCCTTCAACCCTACTCAGTTGCTGTCTTTAAACGGGGGTCTTGTCCGCCCCTGTATGGAGTATGCTTCTCATGTGTGGGATGGTTCAACCCACACAGCTCTACTTGACCCAGTGGAATCAAAGGCTTTTCGTCTCATCAATTCCCCGCCCCTTATTGACTGTCTTCAATCCCTCTCTCTTCGCCGCAATGTTGCCTCACTCTCTCTTTACTATCGCCATTATAATGGACAATGCTCTTTTGAACTCTCTAACTGCATGCCTCCACATTTAAGGAGAGTTTGCAGTACCAGACTTTCAACACATTCTCATCCCTTTTCTACGCAACTTTCTAACGTAAAGGTTAATTGGTATTCTCAATCTTTCATCTACTCAACCAGTCAACTCTGGAACAGTCTTCCTCAATCCATCTTTTCCCCTGTCTATGACTTCGAATCTTTCAAACGCAGAGTGTCCAGGCATCTCAAAACTCTGAGCCTTGATTTCGGTTCTCTTCTTCTTCTATGGGGAGAGGAGACATTTTTTGCGGGCGTTCGTCTTTGGCCTCCTTCCTACATAAAAAAAAACTATGGCTCGATCTCACGCTGGAAAATTTAGTTTCTAAAGGACCAGTCCGTCGCAAATTTTTCTGCGGTTAAATTCTGTTTTTGGTATTGTGTACAGTATTTATTGCCAAGATGTGCAATTTAAGTAGAAATATTAGATAGGATATTGTTGACATCGGTACGTGACCTTTAGGGAACATTCGTCACTACGGTGAGAAAATGAGTTCCGGATGTTGGGTGTCTTGCGCTGAAGGCGTACGTTTTGTTGCCTTGTGCCCCACGTAGAAGACCTTGGTGCTCCAAGACATAATTGTAAAAGTCCGAGCAGGACATTTTGGTGTTAATTTTGAGATACTTTTACTAGCTCCATTCTCATTTGGTTTCCTTTATCTGTCGAAATGTTCATCACAGAATACACTCTTTCAACAACAGTGTTGCTTACTGGTATGCACAGCAAACGCTCTACGATTTTTAGCAGGTTTGAACTTGTTTATGTTTAAAGAACGTTATTCACTTTATGATCACTCTTTGAGTGTCTCTGAGGTTTGGTTGGACATCTCGAAGTATGCCGTACTTACTGTATAGCTCCTCTCCATCAGTAGACACCTCAGAAAGTTTAGCAGCATCCACGAGATCATCAAAGGTTACATTGCTGCCAAGCAGTGGCGGACCTACATTTTTGGGACCCTGAAGCTTGAACTGTTATGGGGGCCCCTTCGCAACCAGCAACAATAGGGCAAATGCACAAGCGAGACGAGTGCAGCCTGAATTGAGAATTCAGATGTCTTTTTATGGTTCCGATTGGCTCTAGCCTAAGGGCTGAGCTATAGAACTATTAAGCCGTGCACCAACGAAGGATTCGAGGATCCAGCTGCCAAAATGTAGACTATGAATAGATTCTGGCGAGCAGCGAGCCCATACAGCTGGGGGTTAGGGCGCTGCAAGCACCGAGAAAATTTTGAAATTTGACCAATTACAGGGGCATTTGAGGCCATATGAAATGGGTATTAGAGCATATTCTAAGGTCAATATTAAGTACTTCAACCCATTGGCTTACGATTCTATCACTAAAATAGATACGCCACAAGAAGAATCGGGGAACCCTTAGAGAATTTAGTAAGCTTCACAGAATCCTCCGATACCCTACAAGAAGAAATCGGAGAGTAGTATAAGAGAAACTACTGCGATTTCCTATACGGTACCAGCTACCCCAGAGTAACAAATCCGTTGCTGCCACCTGACCAGAATCCCCGTCAACTTCGAACCGCCCAAGGCCATAGACAGAGGGGTTAACATATATAGTCTAAAAGTCACTGAAGGGAAAATTCACTAAAAGGAAACTAAATGGCAACACAAAAAGATAAACAGGTAATTTCCTATTCAGCCCTAACTGGGGAGTAACTTGATCAAATTTAAATCCTACTTAACTTACTTCATAGCATGTCGGTGATTGGCTTTGAAAGTCCGTACGAAGACTGAGGAAGACTTCGAAGCTTATGCTACTAGGGTGAGGTTGTTTTTTGAGGCAAATTCCATTCCCGATGCTAAGAAAGTACCTACTTTCCTAACTATAATAGGCCCTAAAACTTTTAGCTTAGTCACGGGCCTAGTTGCTCCTAAAGCACCATAAATTTGCACCTACAGTGATTTGGTACAGGCCCTAACCAATCATTACAAACCACGAGTGGTTTTCACCTATGAACGTTTTAAATTTTAGTCTAGGCATCAGCCTACTAATGAAAGCATTGCAGAGTTTGTTGCGAGTATAAAAGCCTCTGCACGTCCTTGTAATTTTGGGGACAAATTAGATGAAATGCTGAGAGATAGGTTTGTAATGGGTCTCAAAGAGGAGTCTACCCAGAGAGCCCTATTAGCTACACCGGACCTAACTTTTAGTCAGGCTGTAGATGTAGCTGCGGCTAGAGAAGCAGCTGCTAAAGATGTTAGAGCTTTTGGCAGTCACATTAATAAAGCCCAACAAGTAAATAGCTTTAAATCTTCTAGGCCTGACAAATCTAATGAGCCTACTAGACAAACTAATAAAAAGTATGCTGCAAATATTACTAAACCCACTAATTCGAATGCTAAA
Source organism: Bathynomus jamesi (assembly GCA_023014485.1). Lineage (NCBI taxonomy): Eukaryota > Metazoa > Arthropoda > Malacostraca > Isopoda > Cirolanidae > Bathynomus > Bathynomus jamesi. The sequence continues at coordinate 1,020,863 of JAJOZX010000042.1, read as the reverse complement.
CACGATGAAAAGCCTTCCAAGCCATGTACTGGGTGTGGAAAACACCATTGGAAGAAGGACTGCCCTTTTAAAGAAGCAGTTTGCCGAAATTATAATAAAATATGCCACATGGCTAAAGTTTGTTTTTCAAAGAAAAAAGGGTGAAAATTCTAATTATAACATTTCTAGTGGTAATCCTCCAAATGGAAATACTTCGAACATTGGAGTGGAATACCTATTTTATGAACAACAAAGTGGTGATAATACGGGTCCATATATATTTTAGATGTAGGCCAAAATGGAATTACAGTTCCTCTAGAACTAGAAACAGGCGCTGCCCGAACTGTCATGTCTAAAACAGTTTTTGACAAAACTTTAAAAAATACACCTAAAATACATGCATCTAAACCAATATTAAAAAAAAATATGGTAACATACAAATACCTATTTGTGGAAAACCTACATCACAGTTACACTCAACAAGAAAACTTTGTCGCGTCTCTTAACTCTTTTAGAGGTGGATGAGCAAGGGCCTACTCTACTAGGCCGTGATTGGATTGATGCTTTGAAATTGCCTATTGACAAAATTTTGCCAAAGGGTCGGGCAGATGTGCATACACTCGTATGTCCATCCGACATAGACTCATTGTTAACGGAGTTTTCTTCTCTTTTTGTGCCTGAAGTAGGCAAACTAAAAGACCTTCAGGTCTGTCTAGAGGTAGACCCTAATGTAACTCCAAAACTTTGTAAGGCTCGTCTAATTGCACATGTATTGCGGGAGAAGGTAGATTTAGAAATTGATAGACTGCTCAACGATAGAATTATTGAACCAGTCATACACGCCAAGTGGGCTGCCCCGGTAGTCCCTGTACTAAAACCTGACAACTCAGTGCGTTTATGTGGGGATTACCGTTTAACAGCAAATAGAGCATTTCTTCTAGACTGCTACCCTATACCCAAGCCTGATGAATTAATTATTTAGCTCTCTTGCAGGAGGTAAATATTTCACAAAACTAGATATGTCACAAGCCTATACTCAACTAAGTTTAGACAAAATTCTAAAGAACTATCATAAATATGCACCAGGTACAATGGGGCTATGCTATGGAATAGCATCGGCTCTGGGTATTTTTCAGAGAACAATGGACCAAGTTCTAGGTCACATCCTGGATGTACTTTGTCTTCTAGATGATGTCCTCATTTCAGGTTCATCTTAAAAAGAACACCTAACTAGATTAACAGCAGTTCTAAAAAGACTCCGGGATGCCGGACTTAAGCTAAAAAAAAGAAGTGTTCTTAGGTCACAAATGAAGTTTCGTATTTGGGGTTCCGCTTAGATGCCTCGGGCATTCATCCAATGGTGAATAAACTAGAAGCAATAAAAAATGCACCACCTCCACAAAACATCACTCAGTTACAAGCTTATTTAGGTCTCCTAAACTTTTATAGGAAATTTTTGCCCAGTGCATCGACTTTCCTTGAACCCTTAAATAATTGTCGGAGACTTTAACTGCCCTAATGTTAATTACGAGAATTTTACGGGTAATGAAGAGGGTTTGAGATTGGTTGAGTTTATGGACGATAACTTTTTACGACAGATAGTTACCGAACCAACGCGCGGTGATAATATTTTAGATTTGGTGATGACGAACGGCGAGAATATAGTCGAAGGGTTAGAAGTAGGCGAGAGTTTAGGATGTAGCGATCATCAAATTCTTAGGTTTAAGTTATTGATAGAAAACACCAGGATAGTAACGTAATAGAAGTCCCTGATTTTCGTAGGGCTAATTTTGATAGTTTCGCGGATAGGATGAGAGTAGTGGACTGGGATAACTTATTTATGGGTAATGACACAAATTTGCGTTGGGTGGCGTTTAAAGAAAGTTTTAGGAATATTGAAAGGGAGTTTATTCCTCGTAGGCCAAGCGCGCTAGTAATCGTGGTAGACCGAAGTGGTGGAGTAGGGAAATAGGAGAGTTTATAAACGAGCGTAATAGAGCGTATAGACTTGGTAAGCGTAATGGCCAGGTAGCTAACTTTAATAGATATATCGAGCTTAGACGTCAGGTTAAAAGATCAGTTAGGAATGCTAAGCGTAATTTAGAGATACTTATAGCTGCGGATAGTAAACATAATCCAAAAAAGTTTTTTGAATACGTTAATAATCGTAAGCCGGTAAAAAATAACATAGGCCCTCTAGTGGATGTTAATGGCGCTTTGGCTTCTGACGCTCAGGCGATGGCAGGTATTTTCAATAACTTTTTTGCGACAGTTTTTACCGTAGAAGACGTAAATAATGTCCCCGACGTGGATGATATCGTTCCATTTAGTAGCGAGACTATTTTGGATGAAATAACTGTTTACGAGGCTGAGATTGCGCATTATATCGATAGGCTAAAAGTTAGCAAGGCTCCAGGCCCTGACGCTTTTTATCCCAGACATTTGAAAGATTTGAAAGAAGTTATCGTAGGCCCCTTAACGAAGATCTTTAATCAGTCACTCAAAACGGGGATTATTCCTGAAGACTTTAAATTAGCTAACGTCACGCCTATTTTTAAAAAAGGCGACCGCGCGGTAGCTAGCAATTATAGGCCCATTAGCTTAACGTCAATTGTAGGTAAACTTTTGGAATCCGTAGTTAGGGATCGTATTACCGATCACTTAGAAAGTAGAGATTTGATTAATAGTAGTCAGCATGGGTTTCGACGCCATAGGTCTTGTTTAACTAATTTGTTAGAATTTTATAACGAAATAGTGCGCGAATACGATAAGCATAGAGCAGCTGACGTTATTTATTTTTTTTTTAAAAGGCGTTCGATACAGTTCCGCATAGGAGACTAATTGCGAAGGTTAAAGCGCACGGTATACGCGGTCAGGTAGCTAACTGGTTAGAAGAATGGCTTCGTGCTAGGAGACAGAGGGTCGTAGTTAATGGTAGTGAATCAGGGTGGTTAGATGTAGGTAGCGGTGTCCCACAGGGTTCAGTGTTAGGCCCATTGCTATTCGTAATTTACATTAACGACATAGATGTAGGATTGACTAGTAACGTGTCAAAATTCGCGGACGATACTAAAATAGGCGGTAAGGTTGTTAACGAGGACGATAGAAATAGGATTCAAGACGATGTAAATAGGATTATGGAGTGGACAGATAAGTGGCAGATGCAATTTAATGTAGACAAATGTAAAGTTTTGCATATAGGTTCTCGCAACAATAATTACGCGTATACGATGGATGATAGGGAGTTAGCGAGCGTTGACGAGGAAGTAGATTTAGGCGTACGCGTATCTAAGGATTTAAAGGTTAGGAACCAGTGCCTGGAGTCTTGCGCAAAAGCTAATAGGATGTTAGGCTTCACAGCGCGTAATTTCGAATTTAAATCGAAGGATATTATATTGCCCCTTTACAAGTCCCTAGTCAGGCCTCATTTGGAATATGCAGTTCAGTTTTGGTGCCCGTACTTGCGTGAGATATTGATAGGTTAGAAAGGGTTCAGCGTCGTGCCACGAAACTTATTCCGTCATTGCGCAATAAGCCTTATGAAGATAGGATTAATGAGTTAGACCTGTATTCACTCGAAACTAGGAGATTAAGGGGGGAGCTTATTGAAGTTTTCAAAATTGTTAATAACATCGATAACGTAAATTTTGACAAATTGTTCACTTTTGATAATAGTAATACTCGCAATAACGGATTTAAGTTGCGTGGCAGGCGTTTTATTACTAATATCGCTAAAAACTTCTTTACGTTTAAAGTAATTGATAAATGGAATAATCTTCCCGCGTCAGTCGTTCATTCTACCAGCGTTAATATGTTTAAGAACCGTCTTGACAGACATTTTAAAGGTATTAACGTTGTTTAATTTAAAAAACAACAAAGTTAGCAACGGAAGCTCTGGTGGTGGTGCTCGAGGATGAGTCTGTTGACGATGAATGCCAGCTTGTGACATGCCAGCGTGTGATGCCAGCAATAAAATTATTAAAAAAAAAAAAAAAAAAATTAGACTAACACGAATGTAGATGTAGCTCATAGCGTAAACTAACCCACTTTTTGTTTAACTTTACCTACTTTTTTTTTTTTTTCTCTTCTTATCCTCTCCTTACCGTGCATGTCTAACTCTTTTCTTGCATGTTTGTAGTTTGCATGGTATGACAGTGAGTTAAGACTGTGTTTGCATGGTTTGTAAGCGTTCTTATTTTACTTCTTTTCATCTTTCACCCCTCTCCTATTCTCTCCGACTATTTTTCTGACTTGTCGGCAGTGGCCGGCGGATGATGATGGTGAGACACTTTTCCTCTTTTTCTGAATGAATGTTAACCCATGAGTGATAGGTGTTGCTCTTACTTAACCCCTTATTCTCTTCTCTTCTCTTAACCCGCTACTCTTTCCTTTCTCTCGGGCTAACCTTAGAGTGGATCTTAGGGTCTTTGTTAGCCTTAGTTTCTGTAGATCTGTAGATCTGGGGAATAGTGGAAATGGGAGAAAAACCAAAAGGAAACATTTGAGGCTTCAAAGGACGTACTACTAAAGTCCACTCTCCTAGTGCATTATGAGCCTAAACTTCCTCTCGTCGTTTTAGCGGATAGGAGTTCTTATGGAATTGGGGCAGTGTTATCTCACCACATTGATGGTGCAGATAGGCCTATCTGTTTTGCATCTAGCACACTAACTGAGACTGAAAGGCGATATGCACAACTTGAACGTGAAGCCTTAGTGTTAGAAAATCTAGAAGAGGAAGAGCCATTGTTGTCCCAAGGCGATATGATGACTAAGCTGATTGATGCAGCATTGCTTGTATATATTAAGTTAAGGTGTATATATATCTATCTCATAATTGTAAGGTTAGTGAAAAATTCACTCAATTTAGAGCTAGCATTTTTGGGCACTCTTGTGGCATCATTTTTTTGGGGGCGCTGCGCGTCCTTCCTACGCGTTTGTTGAATGCGGCACTTACAGGGCGTGGTCTTATAGAGAGCTCTCTTGCAATTCAGTTTGGTTGTTTAGATACAAGATTGTTGCATCGTGCAATGGTGCAGGTTGTGTTGTTGCAAGGTTTAGAAGGAAGACCATAAATAGTGCCCCTTTTGTTTTTTATCTTAATTTTATGCAACTGAGGCCTAAGGTAGGCCCACATTGAGTCAGCAACCCTGAGGTAGGACCTAATAGGACCTCCAAGTCCGTAAGTTTTTAGTCTAGCTTAACTTGGGCTGTAGGTTAAACTGGCCCTTCAGAGCTTGGCCGTTCACGGCTCAGCTGGGATTCTGAACTGAATAAAATAAAAAAGAAAATAACATTGTCCTTCGAAACCGGATTCTAGCCCAAGACTGAGTCAGTGACTATTTTCCGGCAAAGTTCTGAGTGTGCAAATTGTAGCCCAAGTTAGGCCTAGACGGGTTGAATATAATTGAGTTAAGGTCCCAGGGTAGAAAGTTTGGTCGCCCAATTGCGAAACTCGGCCACTTGTCTCTTTGTTTTGGGCCTTCATTTTTACCAGTTTGGTTAATTTTGGTTTATTATTGGTAGGCGAAGGTTGCAGACTTCAGTGCGCCAATTACTTGGGTGGAAAATTTGGTATTCCATACTGGTGGTTGGTCAGTATCCCAACCAAGCAATTCAGTTTATTTGAAAAAAGCAAAATTTGAGTTTGATCAGTTTGGTTAAGTATTTTTGCCAATTCAGCTTATTTGGCATTGAGCCCAATTGTTGTTTGCATTGAAGATGAGTGCAGTTGAATTGAACAAGTTTAAAATAAGGAGAAGCGCCTACAAAGGTCTAATTACAAAGGTCATTGCCACTATAGATTCTGCCAGAGAGCAAGAGGATTTAAGCTTAGTGACTGCGCACTGTAGGGTGGATCACTTTTCACTTTTTTAAAAAAATTATAGCTGGTCAAAGTTTTTCCCATGATTTGGTTCAGTGGAAGTACACTGACACCATTTTTACCAAAATCGATCAATATTTAGGGGTCGCGCATCGACCTTGAAAATTTCAATTTTGGAAATTTGGCCAAATTGACAATATTTTACTGAATAAAGATAAATCATCAAATGACCATATTTTCTGAATCCTCTCAGTGAAAGAAATCCTCTCAGATACTTACCAAGTTGATAGGACAAGTGGTTTAGAAGTTATACTCACCTTGAGATAGCATTAAAATTTAAAATACCGTATTTGTCCCCGTACCTCCATATGCTGTCTGCCATTGTCTGCTTTTTAGGATAAGATAAAACGAATAAGGAAAGATCAAATGTATTTTGTATTAAAACGGTTTACCGATATCACTAAAGGCACTTACTCCAGTGCCCCTAACTAGGTTCAAAAACTGTATGAATCGTGGTTAGAACACACGTCATCTTAAGGCGTGCGCCATGTACTCTCTCTGCTAACTCCCTTTCCCTCTGCGATACGTCATCTTGGCAAGTGACGACTTCTTGAAGTCACCGAGTTCTTTCCGGCTCTTTTCCACGAGCTGAAGAAGACCCTGCAGCTGTGACTCGTCTTTTGTGACAGTGTTCACGTAACCTTCTATCAGTTTTATTCCTCTCTCTGCCACGTCGTTGGTAACTTTCAGATGCGAGATGACATTCTTCAGATCACAGTAGTTCTTATCTTGATCCCACTTATTCACCGGCAGAGTGAGCCACGTAGACGCGCACACCTGCAGCCTGTGAACACGAACCACGATGACTCATCGATCAGGTCCGGAAGGCGCGTCGTGTCATCAACCGAGACGTTGTCATACGTGAAGTCCTCGGGCACAGCGAGGCGGCACAGCTTCTTTGCCATCTCGTGCTTCACAGTGTCTTCCACTTTGTCACTGCAGAGGGCGAAAACGACGGTCTGAGGCCTCAGATACCACAAGTGCCGCCTGATCACTGCCAGTGAAGCCTCTGCAATCTCGCGATCCACAGCCCTGTACTGCAGAAGACGCTGGTACAACACAAGGTCATTCAGCGGGGCATCAGCTGCGACAGGAGCCGCCAGCCAGGCAGGTGCGTAGAGGAGTGCAGTAAATAGTACCACTCTCTGAAGTTTCTGTACCAGCTCGTCGTCGAACTCCAGCTGACCGCTGAACATCAGGAGCTTCGTGTAGTAGATGATCTGAAACGAATACGCACTGTGATGTATAAATACCGATACCACTCCATATAAGTTTGTTTAATGGTAAATTATTTATCTTATTTTTTTCTGGTAGGGACTTCAAATGGTTGTTTGCAGAAGGCAATACAATATTTAACTTCTAATTCAAAATACCAACCTTGGCCATCCACCTCGCATGATGGTAGGCTCCTGGGCGCATGAAGTGTGTGCCACGACGTGGCTGGGCCACGAGTACCAGGAGTGTAATCTCCGCCACTTCTCGGTAGTCTTCTCTGACTGCCTCATCTCGGAGCTCCATCAGCCACGTCACCTCCGCCAAATGCTCGATCTCCAGCTCGCGATAAGTCGAGAGGTCGAGCTTGTCCCACCTGAAAGGGGAATTATGAAAATATTGCATGAAAACGACTGAAGTTTCCCTTTTCGACTGCTATTAACATCATTAGCAGTGGTGGGCACGCGCAACAATTTTTGTAGCGCCGCAACCGCAACCGCAACTCTGCTGAAATAGTTGCGCCGCACGCGCAAGCGCAACCCTTTTCAAAAAGTTGCGCCGCAAGCGCAAGCGCAACCAAAAATGTTGCGCCGCAAGTTGCGCCGCAACTTTTTGCGGCGCAACTGCCCACCTTTGATCATTAGTAGAAGGACGCTGATATCTCAATTGCTCTGAAAGCAAAAAATCATTGGAGAAAACAAATGCGCCTTAGACTTGAAATTCACCTTCTCCTCAGATACTGGAACAAAGGTTCAGTTGGTGCTGTGGTTCTTCCAAACGCGGTGATGACCACTGCCCCCACGATGAGCTCCATAACGTGATGGCGACAGCCCAGCTGGAAGAGCGGTTTACCAAGCATGTTCTCCAGCCGGACCACCGCACCCTGCACCCTCCCCGCATTAGAGGAAGTTGTGTCGAAGCACAGTCCAATCACGTTGTTCTCGCATCCCCAGTCTTTGAGAGCACGAAAGGTCGCCTGGGCCTGGGACAGACCGGTGCCGTCAGCAACAGTCGGAATGGCCAGCAACTTTCCTTCTGTGCATTGGGGAGCTCCGGAGATGAGAATCGCCTGGCGGTGCTCCACTGATCCAAGAGAGTCCTGAAACGTATGTCATACATGCCAATCCATTATCGTCCACTGGAATATGTCAATCCACTGTCGTCACTGGAACATGTTAATTCACTGTTGTCCACGGTGGGGGCAAAACTGACCTTGATTACTTTACCGTCCCAGTGGACGACAGCATGCCTCGGAGATACGAAGGATTTCTGCACAGCTGTCGACACTTCACAACGATGTGCCACTCTTCCACGGTGAGACGTGTCCTTCGAGATACTGAATTTGTCCAGGTCTGCGGGCAGATCTGCCGAACGTAGGACTGCCGCCACGACACTTGCCACCTATGTGCGAAATTGAAAGGAAATTGACAAGGATGCGTATGGTTTTTATGTGACAAAATAATCACTAAATTTTCCGTCGTTACGTCTATTATATCTTTGTCAAGGAAAGATCATTACTGATATATACATACCTGATTATTGGACATCCGGAAGCGATCAGCCACTTCAATAACAGCCGGTGCATTGAGGATGCGGTGAGGAAGGCTGATTGATACAGTTGATTCTCTCGGCTGTCGGTATGGTGGTTCTAGCTGTGATTCGGAGTTGCTCGATGATCTGCTTTCTATAGATTCATCGTCGCTCTCAGCTTCGGTTCCTAATTTCGTTTTTGAGGTGCCTGGCTCATCACGAGATTGTTGTCTTGAGAGTTGCCGTTTTCTCTTGACAACGAACACTTTATCATTCCCACTCATTGTTGCCTGGCGCAGGCCCCGTTGATCCTCATAAAATTTAATATCTTCTTGTTTGTTGTTGTATGAAAGCAGTCGACTTTTCTGTATCTCTTCAATAGCATCGGGAGCTCCGATGTCCCAGAGCTTGTTCAGATTTTCTGAAAACTTCTCCCTGCCTTTTCCCGCGTCACTGTCTCTCATCTTGCTCTTCTGCAGCGAGCGCCACTCTTCCCACAGTAACCAGTTTTCTTTCGCAGTTACGCCTCGTGATCGTCTTTATACGTGCCATGTTCCAAAATGCCAGAACATTGGCCACCGTGTCTTTTACGGCGGCCTTCCTGTCAGTAGTTTCCTGCTTGGCATAGAAGAAGTATTGGAGAACTTGATGGGTGGTTGGCAATTTGGCACCACCGATCGAGGAAGATGGCTGACCAATTAAGAAGACGTCCGTGGCTGACCTTAGAGAAGGTGGTGCTGTTGTTGCTGCTTTCTCTTTTCCAGAATAAGTAACTTTCAGTCTTCCCACTCCTGGTTGTTAACAGTTTATCCATTGTACTAAAGTCTAGACTTATCAAACAAGAATCAATTGACACAGTTGATCTGTAAAAAGCAAACTGTGATTAGTAAAAATATTGGTCATAGACATAGCGTGTGTGTGTAATTGGGATTTTAGGATGCGCCAGCTACTGATACTATGATTACGTCCATAACGGGGACAAATACGATATTTTAAATTTTAATGTTATTTCTAGGTGAGTGTAACTTCTAAACCACTTGTCCGATCAACTTGGTAAGTATCTGAGAGGATTTCTTTCACTGAGAGGATTCAGAAAATATGGTCATTTGATGATTTATCTTTATTCAGTAAAAAATTGTCAATTTGGCCAAATTTCCAAAATTGAAATTTTCAAGGTCGATGCGCGACCCCTAAATATTGATCGATTTTGATAAAAATGGTGTCAGTGTACTTCCACTGAACCAAATCATGGGAAAAACTTTGACCAGCTATAATTTTTTAAAAAAAGTGAAAAGTGATCCACCCTACTGCGCAGCTTTCCATATTGGAAACTAAAAAGGTTGCTCTTGGCGAAGTAAATGTTAAAATTGAGGCTCTTATAGAAGAGGATGAAATAGAAAATAACATAATTTACTTTGAAGAGATTATTGATGATATAATTAAAGTATGCCACAGAGCAAAAGAGTTTAGCAGCTCAGTACAGTTAGAGACCAGGTCTAATAATGAGACACAACCCTCAACAAATGGTGTTTGTGAAGTTAAGATTAACAGATCTGCAGTTTAATTACCGAGGCTTGTACTCAAAACATTTTCTGGGAGTATTCAGGAATGGCAAGGATGGGCTGACAGTTTTCAATCAGCAGTTCATTCTAGTCAAGTGTTAAGCGCGGGGGAGAAGTTTAATTAATTATTCGCAGTCCCTCTTGGAAGGGGAGGCAGCAAAGACAATAACAGGATTAGCATTAACAGAGGCTAATTATAATGTGGCTTGGGATATATTAAAGAAACGGTTTGGGAAGCCAGAGATCTTAATTAAAAGCCACCTCCGCGAACTTTTAGCTATACCTCCTGTTAATAATCCCAATAGTGTCAAGGAGTTACGGCAGTTATATGATGAATTTGAAGTTAGAACTAGGTCCCTGGACAACTTGGGTGCAGGAATGGAAAGGTATGGTATAATGTTGGTCACTATACTGGAGTCTAAATTGCCTAGCTCAATTTTGCTTGAATTAAGTAGGGGACACTCTACAGAACATGTGTACATCCCCCTTCAGCAGATGTTAAGTCTTTTAGGCACAGAATTAGCAAGACGAGAGGGAATTGAGTTTTTTACACAGTGGGATGTTAAACAAGGGGAAAAAGGCAGGCACAGCACCAAAGTTTCTACAAAAAGGAATAGCCCAGGTACAGTGTCAGCTCTACATGCATCCTCTGAGAATAAATTAAAGGGAATCAAGGAATGCATATTTTGCGAAGGCAACCACAAGTCATATAAATGTGAGGTGACTGAGGTTTTACCTTTTGAAGAGAGAAAGGACAGGGTAACTAAGTCCACAGCATGTTTTAAATGTTTTTTGAAAGGTCGCAGAGCAAGGTTTTGTAAGTTTAAAATTTTGTGCAAAAAATGCCATGGCCGGCATCAGCCATTATTGTGTGAAAACACTCTTAGTAGGCCTACCCCTGAAATAGAGACATCAGTGGCACATGCCACTGTTATGAAAGGGAGTAAAAGTAAAGGGGGATTATTGCAAACAGCTGCAGCATTATTAATTGGGAATGATGGAGAAGCTACTGTAAGAGTGTTGTTTGATAGTGGTAGCCAGTGTAGCTTTATCAAGACCAGAATTTCTAGAAAATTGAAGTTTAAAGAACTTAAGAGGGAAAATTTAAGAATTTCTGGGTTTGGAGGTTCCGTTCAAAACCGAACCAAAGTTAAGAAGGTTGAAGTTCTGGTTAAGAGGTTGTTACCACAAAGTCCCACTATCAAGGTCCAAGCTGTAGAGATTGAGGAACTTTGTGCTCCAGTCACTACTTGTTTAGATATGGCATGTGTCCAAGAATTGCAAGTTAAAGGAATTAATTTGGGCAATAATAAGTTTGAAGGAACAGAAGATATTAGTCTTTTGATTGGAGCTGACCATTACTGGGACTTCATCACTGGTAATATTGTCCGCACATCTCGAGGTCCGGTAGCTATTGAAAGTAAGCTAGGCTGGATGCTACATGGTAGCTATTGCAATGAAATGGAGGTTAAAGCTCTTTGTTAAGATTGAGGAGAACAGCCATGGTTTGGAAAGGCATTTGAAAGCGCTTTGGGAACTTGAATCCATTGGCCTAAAGGACAAACAGGAGAAGCAGGCAAGTACAATGAACAGTGATGTTTTAGAGCAATTTGAAAAAGGGATTGGGTTTAGAGATGGTTGCTATGAAGTTGGCCTCCCTTGGAAGGATTCTTGCAAACCCAGTTCAAACCTTCAGCTAGCTAATAGGAGGTTGGAGACTTCATTGTACAGGCTAAGAAAAAATTAGAAGTTGTTAATTGAATACAATGAGGCCATCCTGAGCTATGTAAGGGAGGGTTATGCTGAAAGGGTGCAAGGTCAGCTGGTGAGCCAGGAGGCACATTATCTGCCACACCATGCAGTGGTACGGCGAGACAAAACTACCACCAAACTGAGGGTAGTTTCTGACGTGACCCGACAATTCAGCGCTGACAATTCAGCGCAAAGACAATTCAGCGCAAGACAATTCAGCGCAAGACAATTCAGCGCAAGACTATTCAGCGCAAGACAATTCAGCGCGAAAATACCAACAAAGAAGAAGAAAGAACAAATCCAGAGGGAAGAGAGGCTTGCAACTGTTAGGTTAGGTTAGGTTAGGTTAGGTTTCTAGTTTTTGAAATAAAATCTTAATTTTAACAATTCTAACAAATTTTGTTTTTTTAAAGAAAATTTTAATAATTATACTCCTTTGAATTTTATCTCCGATTTGTCACTCCTTCGTTATGTCACTCCTTCGTTACGGTATTTATGTCACTCTTGTTATGTCACTCCTTTGAAATGTCACTCCTTCGATACAGACCCAATTTAGCATATATATAAATATACAAATTTTTCTCTTTTTTATTTATTGCGATTTATTTTTATTATTTTTAACTAAACTTTTAACTGTACTGACTTGCGCTGAATTGTCGGCGCTGAATTGTCTTTGCGCTGAATTGTCGGCGCTGAATTGTCCTGCGCTGAATTGTCGGTGCTCCAGTTTCTGATGGCTCAGCCAAGGACAAAGGTGGTGCGTCCTTGAACGACTGTTTGGATGCTGGGCCAAATTTAAATGCGGATTTATTTTCCTTGTTACTGAGATTCAGGTTTGGTAGAGTAGCATTGACTGCAGATGTGAAGCAAGCCTTTTTGCGGATAAAGTTAAAACCAGAGGACAGAGATGCAGTAAGGTATCTGTGGGTGGATACGAAAGACTTGTTGGAAAATGAACCTAAGGTTCAAGCATATAGAATGAAGTCAGTGTTGTTTGGCCTCAGCTCTAGTCCATTTCTCTTGGCAGCTACTATGCAGTACCATTTTAAGAAATATTCTGAAGTCTATCCTAACACTATTGAACACATAAGGAAAAATTTTTATGTTGATGATTTGCTGTGTTCCGTGGATAATACAGAACTGGCTAAACAGATATTCATGGAGGCTAGAGCTATAATGAGGGAGGCTGGCATGGAGCTTAGAAAATGGCAGACCAATCATTCTCAATTACAAGAGTTTATGAGTCACTCCTGTGTAGTACCTGATGCAGCAGAAAGTATTGAGGATTCTGGTATTAAGGAGTTGTGGGCAGTAGACACAAAGGTGCTAAGCATTGTTTGGCAGCAAGGAGAGGATTTGTTTACCTTCAATTGAAAAATCTTTAGTAGAGCTGGTTGAGAATGAGACAAGGTGGACAAAACGTACAGCTCTAAGTTTGGCTTCAAAGGTCTTTGATCCTTTTGGATTCCTGGCTCCATTTGTGATAAAGTAAAAAATTTGGTTTCAGAGCCTCTGGGAAATTGGACTTGGTTGGACCAAGAGTTACCTGATCCATATGGTGGTAAGGTGGAAATATTGGTTCAAAGAATTGGCACATCTTGGAGACATTGAAATCCCAAGATGGTACTTTGGAGAGTTGAACAATAGTCCAGACAATTTGGAGCAGCACATCTTTTGTGATGCAAGTGAGGAAGCCTATGCACATTCAAAGAAGAAGTAAGTTGCAGGTTGGTTGCTGCAAAGAGCAGAGTAGCACCTTTGAAAAGGCTTTCTATTCCAAGGTTGGAAATGATGGGTGCAGTTATTGCTAGTCGGCTTGCAGTTACAGTGCAAAAGTCTTTGGCCCTCTATGAAATTCCAAGCTATTATTGGACAGACTTCACTATAGTTTGGCACTGGTTAAGAAGCCAGGCAAGGAAATGGAAACCATTTGTTGCCAGTAGGGTGGAGGAAATTCAAGCACACACAGATCCCAAGCAATGGAAGCATTATCCAGGCACTCAAAACCAGCTGATTTACCAACACGAGGAATTTCAGTGAAAGATCTTGCACAGTCAAGTTTGTGGTGGAATGGGCTAGAGTGGCTAAAACTTGGAAGTGAAAACTGGCCTTCTAATCAGCCTATTGTAGGAGAGTGCCAGGCTCAAGAAGAATGGGTGAGTGAAATGAGAAAATGCACTGTGAACAGTTGTCAAGTTATGCAGCAGGACCCCATATTGAGGCTTGAGGACATTAGCAGTCTGAAAAGGTTGTTAAGAGTGACAGCATGGGTATATAGATTTACAAACAACATTAAGGGAGAAACAAGAAGGGAAGGAATTCTGAAGAGTAAGGAGATTCAGCAAGCCAGGCAATACTGGGTGGTATATGTGCAGAAGGAAAAATTTGGTGAAGAGAGGGAATTGCTCACCAGCCGTCCACTACAGGTTCTACCAACACATTCTGCTCTCAAGGGTTTGGATGTGTTTTTGGATCAGGATTTATTGAGAGTAGGAGGTAGACTACAGTTTTCTGGGCTTCCAGAGGAGAAAAGACATCCAATTTTGCTACCTTCTGGGGGCACTTTGTGGAAATTTTGATCCTGGATACTCATCATAAGTTGTTATATGCTGGAGTTAGAGAAGTGATAATAGAGATCAGACAACAGTTTTGGATTCCCAAAATTAGACAAGTAGTAAAAAAGGTCTTGCATAAATGTGTGGTTTGCAAGCGTTGGAGTGCAAAGCCTTATTATAAAAAGGTAGCTCCACTTCCAAGAGAACGGTGTGTCTATACTGCCCCATTTGATGTAGTGGGAGTAGACTTCGCAGATCCAGTCTATGTGTATGAGCAAGGGGAGTCTAACAAAGGTTATATATGTCTTTTCACATGTGCTACCACCAGAGCAATCCATTTGGAGTTGGTAAGCAACTTAAGTAGTGATGTATTTCTTTTGGCCTTTAAAAGGTTTGTGAACAGAAGGGGTTTCCCAAATAAAATCATATCGGATAATGCAAAAACCTTCAAAAAGGCTGCAAAGGAACTCCAAGAAGTTTGGTCCTTGCTAAAAGAGGAAGGATTCCAATCCTACTTTTCACACCAAGGGGTACAGTGGGAGTTTATTGTTGAGAGAGCACCATGGTGGGGAGAATTTTGGAAAAGGCTAGTGAGAAGTGTAAAGTGTCCATTAAAGAAACTTTTAGCTAATGCTCATTTGAGCAAAGAAGAATTCTGCACTGTTTTGTGTGAAGTAGAAACAATGGTGAACAGTAGGCCTATCACCTTTGTTTATAACAGTATGCAGGATGCAGAGCCATTGACACCAAATCATTTTCTTTGTGGTAAACGATTAACATCAAGCCCCAGTTTGCCAGAAGACTTACAGCCTATTCAGAGCACTCAAGAAGAGTTAACCAGAAGGTTCAAGTACCTTGAAGAGCTACAAGATCAGTTATGGAAGAGGTGGCAGATAGAATACTTGCCAGAACTCAATTATTACCCATCAGGCAATGTAAAGGGCTCCAATGCAAATTGTATCAAAGTGGGAGAAGTGGTAATGATTGGGGATGAAAGACCAAGGCAATGCTGGAAGCTTGGCATAATTGAAGAGTTGTTTGTTGGCAAAGGCAATTTAGTTAGGTCTGCACTGGTAAAGACTTCAGGAGGAAAATTAAAGAGACCTATACAAAAACTCTATGTTTTAGAAATCGGCAAAAACACGGATAGTCAAGATGAAACATTTGAGTTACAGCCTCATGGAGAAGACTTGGCTAAATTTGCAGAAGGTAATGACAACAATGCCTTTTCGGTGGGGAGTGTTAGAAAATCTAGAAGAGGAAGAGCCATCGTTGTCCCAAGGCGATATGATGACTAAGCTGATTGATGCAGCATTGCTTGTATATATTAAGTTAAGGTGTATATATATCCATCTCATAATTTTAAGGTTAGTGAAAAATTCACTTAATTTAGAGCTAGCATTTTTGGGCACTCATGTGGCATCATTTTTTTGGGGCGCTGCGCGTCCTTCCTACTCGTTTGTTGAATGCGGCACTTACAGGGCGTGGTCTTATAGAGAGCTCTCTTGCAATTCAGTTTGGTTGTTTAGATACAAGATTGTTGCATCGTGCAATGGTGCAGGTTGTGTTGTTGTTGCAACGTTTAGAAGGAAGACCATAAATAGTGCCCCTTTTGTTTTTTATCTTAATTTTATGCAACTGAGACCTAAGGTAGGCCGACATCGAGTCAGCGACCCTGAGGTAGGACCTAATAGGACATCCAAGTCCGTAAGTTTTTAGTCTAGCTTAACTTGGGCTGTAGGTTAAACTGGCCCTTCAGAGCTTGGCCGTTCACGGCTCAGCTGGGATTCTGAACACAATAAAATAAAAAAAATAACACTTAGCTTTAATATTTGCAGTAAAGAAATTTCATTTCTATTTATGGGGTCATGAATTCAAACTAATTACTGACCATAAGCCTCTTTTAGGTTTATTTTCACCTACTAAAAATATTCCAGTTATGGCCTGAGGTAGGATTCAACGATGGGAACTGATTCTACAAGCCTGTAAATTTGACTTAGTACATCGGTCAGGCAAACTTCTAGGTACGGCTGATGTTCTAAGTAGGTTGCCTTTAGAAAATCCAAATGAATGCGTAGTTATATCTACAGAATGGGTTCACTTGGTGGAGTTTTTGGACTCCACTCCAGTAACTGCAGTACACATAGAGCAGTGGACCAAATCAGACCCTATTCTGTCTAGGGTTATCCAATACTGCTCAGTTGGTTGGCCTACTAAGGTTGAGAGTGAATTACAGCCATTTTATCAACGTCAGTCTGGACTCTTAATCCAAAATGGCTCTCTTATGGGGTCACAGAGTGATAATTCCGAATGAAGGCAGGTCGAATTTAGTGAAGGAACTTCATACTAAGCACATGGTTGCAACGAAAATGAAAGAGCTGGCGAAAGCTCATTTCTGGTGGCCCGGTTTAGATGGAGAATTCGAATCATTGGTTTGTTCCTGTCAAAACTGCCTAGAGAACAGAGCTCTACCAAAGAGAAGTCCACTTCATCCTTGGAAATGGCCTACTATACCTTGGCATTGGATCACTCTCCAACGTTTTGACTGCAATGACTATCGGGTTTTATGTACTGTAATTTTGTTTGAAAAACAGAATCATTCAGGCAGTGAAAGTTCATCATCTTCTCCAAGTTTTGAACTGTTCCACGCTACAAATGTCCAGATAAGAGGATTTATTTCACTCTATCTCATCGACAGGAAGTCTTCACGAACTTCCAAGTCCTCAGAGGTCTCTCAGTAGCAGCCAGCAAGAGAATCATCGAGTTGGGACATGGCGTAAGAGAGCGTGCTATAATCTTAATCTGCAAACTCGAAGCATTCCTCTAGGGCTTCAATTTTTTGCAGAAGATGAGGACTGTATTTTGATCACAAGGATTTCCATATTGAATTTTGTAGTTTTGGAAGCGGTACTATAAAGTATATGGCAGTTGCAATTTACTTGAAGAAGAGCTTTATGTTGGTGTTGCAAATTCATAAAAACAGATTTGTTTCCTCAAATTTACCGAAGCATTATCTGCACTATTTGACAAAATGTCTTCCAGGTTCAGATTGAAAATGGCACGTTTTTTGGACGTAACTCTTTCTGATCTTTTGTTAGGGTCGTTAAAAAAGTTTATCAAGCCTTCTTTCACCCCCCCCCCCACCATTTTGTCGAAGTATTTCACCATTAAAGGGAAGTATTTAATGTACCCCTGTTGGAACCATCTCAGACAATCGAAAATGAGATTGATACTCTGCAAATCTTTCAAGCATATTTCAAATGAATGAGGTCCACACACACTTTCGACCCAACTTTCAGCCTTCGTTCTGCCACAGTATTATTTTACTTAACTCCGACTCTGTAAATAGTTTGAAATTTTTTTTTCTGTGGAAAACAAATCAATAGTGTCTCACTTTTATCCCTCAGCCAAAATGCCTTCTTGTGTTTTGTGCTGTTCATGTGCTTTTTAACATTGCAAACTCCTTCAATTTGTACAGAGTGGGAAGCGGAATTAGTTGCATGGCAACTGGTTGTGGTTGAATTCCGCGTAATCAAATAACATTATACAGTAACGTATAATTAAAATAGTGTAATGTGACAAAATATTCAAACAGTTTATAATAAACTACAGAAAATATGGTATTGTGTTCTTATGGAATCGTGCTTCAAACAAAAATATAAACAAACATCGTCCATATTGCTCTGCTCAGTCCATATGGACAATTCAAGACAAATATGGTCTGTGCACATATGGATGGGTGGCAACCCTAGGTACTATATGTAATAGGAATCCTTATATAGGCCGCCTATAGGTTTTCTAACTCGTTTTTCTCTGACAGACTGTATAAGTAATATAGTAATGTGTTCATTACTTCCTTTATTAGTACCAGAGTCCAGTGTATTTACAATGCAATATTTTATATTTGGGATTATAAGTTCTTTATTTTTTAAATTACAGTAGATAATAGCTGACCTTAATTTTAAAAACAATTGTTTTCTTAATAAAAACCCACTGTAATAGACAGAGTTTATTTCCACAACAGTTTCGATGCCCACTGGCATCCTCTTCGGGTGGATACAGAAAAACGAATGAACCAAAAACAAGAGGGAAAACAGTCCAGAGCGTTTAAGAAATTAGCACATAGATTAGGTCCCGTTATCCCGACAGTGGGAGGGCATTTTATTAAAGGGACTTGCTTTTTAAACACAGTTTTTAAATTTATGCGAATATCTTCTTGTTGTATACATATAGCTTCTATTATTTTACATAATTATTACATTTATTATTAAATATGTCACATTTAATATTGTATTATTATTTATTACATTTATAATTTCTGTAATAAATAATAATACAATATTAAATGTAACATATTTAATAATAAATGTAATAATTATGTAAAATAATAGAAGCTACATGTATACAAGAAGAAGATAGTTTTTAAATTTATGCGAATGTTTAAAAAGCAGGTCCCTTTAATAAAATGCCCTTCCACTGTCGGGATAACAGGACCTAATCTATGTGCTAATTTCTTAAACGATCTGGACTGTTTTCCCTCTTGTTTTTGGTTCATTCGTTTTTCTGTATCCACCCGAAGAGGATGCCAGTGGGCATCGAAACTGTTGTGGAAATAAACTCTGTCTATTAGAGTGGGTTTTTATTATCATATTGTGACTTTCACGTAGAAAAAAGTGAAGTTTTTTTTTTTGCATTTAATTTTCTTGTCTAGGTCTTAAAAAGTATAAACAAAGAAGAACACGCAATTTTACGGGATTTTTAATATGCCAAAACCATAAAGATCTAAACTTATAATAATAATAATAATAATATAATAATAATAATAACAGTAAATTACAATATGACTCACGTCTTCTACTTTTGGTTAACAAAGGGCTTGATTAACTTTTATAATTCATTCATTTGAAATAAAAAATATAAATGCATTTGAACAATGAATAATAGAACGTCTCTGTAGAAATCTCTATACGTGAAGAATAATATATCATATATTACAGCGCTCTCGAACAAATGATAACAGATGAAACTACTATACGAAAAATCAAAGTATAATTATACGTTTGATGCCGAAATTGACCTACAGTGTTATAAATACTTCCTTACGCAGAAGATCTTTAAAAACTTAAGAGGACCCACATATATATATATTTATAATACATGTATATAAAATGCACTACTTAAATGAAACGATAAATAAAGAATAAAATTATATAATCACTAATGCATTATCATTTTTGATTCGCTAAATTGGCGTATAAATCATCCAGCTGAGGCTTAAAATATTTGCGTAGCTCCGGTCTTTTGGCTTTTAGAGTTGGTGTCAGAAGGCCGTTTTGGACGCTGAACGGGTCGGGGTGCAAATAAATGTCTTTTACCTGTAAGCGAAAAAAAATAAAAGATTAATAGCTTACGAACTTCTGAACCTGCGCGTAGTCTACAAAAAATAATTTGCCATACAAATTGCAGAAAGGAAACTACTTAAATGTCTACATCCAGGTAGAGTATTAGAGTGTATAGAAGTCAAAAACTTTCGGTACAAATAGGAAGACTAACTTGTTCGAAAGATTTTAATCCAGACTGTTTCCCTCTTTCCTGAATATCGTCGAGGATAAGTTGCTTGACACGAGAATCATTGCAAAGGACAGATAATGTCCCAGGAATTTCATTGTTCCATGCCCACGTTTTCACTTCCTCTACGTCAGGAACAATAATTCCCACAACGCAAGACTGAAACGAAACGAATGATATATATTAATGATTGGTAAGATCACTTTTTTTCTATTTTAATTCACCAAAAATATTTTTCTATTAAATTTCGTTTCTTCATTTCTTTTCCCTTCAACTGACCAATGAGTTTCTTTTTCTGAAAAGTATATGTAGTTCTATTATATTCACCATTACATTCATTATATGCAAATACTTAACACTATTTTTAAAACTCAACACATATGTACTGGTTGGTGCAGTTAGCACAATTAAACCACAAAGATGGTTATCCAAAAAATGTATCTTCAGCACAAAATACAAGTACAGTATAATGCAGTTGCCCTTGCCCGCCCCAAAATATAGCATTTCTAGTCTTTCGAATGAGTCCGAATGGACGCACTACGAAACTGATAGTAAGAAAACCACTCCATGTATACCCTCTCAATCGCATTACGCGAATTGTTTCGTTAAGAACATAAATTCTTGAAGATGCTCTCTCTCTCTCTCTCTCTCTCTCTCTCTCTCTCTCTCTCTCTCTCTCTCTCTCCTCTCTCTCTCTCTCTGGCAGGGAGGGAGCGGAGGGTGGGAGAGAGCCTTCTACTTTTCTATCCAGTTTTCTACTACTGCTAGGATAGTTGAAAGAAAATAAACTTTTAAAAATTTTCCCTGGCACCCGTTGCCATTGGTACCTCCTCCTCGTATGGGCCGCAAGGCCTTTTGAGGTACTTCTTTTCCTTGTAACTCTCTCTCTCTCTCTCTCTCCAGGCCTACAACAATATAATAATCCTGCATCACATGTCTATTGAGTATAAAAAACAGTCATACGTGTTCCTTAGTTTTTTCTGTGATTTATTCCCTTAATATGAATGTGTTCGCTAGCTGGAGAACCAAATGCTTTTATAAGTTTCACTTACACCTTCAGTACATAAACTGGATTAGATTAGGTTAATTTAGCTTAGGTCTGGTTATAGCCTATAACGCTATAACCAGACCTAAGCTAAATTATAACATAGGTTGCTTAGATTTAGTTCATTTTATTTTAATTCTTGTAAGAGATATTTTCTTATTCGCTAAACAGTTTAAGTGGGTGTCGCAACTATAGTACTGTATATAGAGGGTGATTCAAAATTTTTTTAACACTTATATGGGAAAGAATTACAGATGTCATCCAATCATTCAATCAATCCAATCAATTTCTGTATGAAATGTCGAAATTTGAGCAACGTGCAAACATCAAATTTTGTTTTAAACTTGGTAAGACGGCTACAGAAACGCACGGAATGCTTGCAGCTGTCTACGGAGATGAAGTTGTTACAAACAAGATTGTTTGCAAGTGGTTTGGAAGGTTTCGAGAAGGAAATGAGTCTTTGAAGATGATGAAAAAAGTGGTCGTCCGTCCGTCTTGTTTGTAACAACTTCATCTCCGTAGACAGCTGTAAGCATTCCGTGCGTTTCTGTAGCCGTCTTACCAAGTTTAAAACAAAATTTGATGTTTGCACGTTGCTCAAATTTCGACATTTTCTGCAAAATCGCCAGACGCCACAAAAACGCCCTCACACAAAGCAATGACATGACGCACTGGTGCGAAGTTGAATGGTGTTTGTTGGCATCTGGCAAGTGGCCAAGGTGACGTCATCAGCCATACACACTGACATCACCTAGTGACGCGCGTTCATTAGTCGCGGGACTATTTACCGAATTTTTTGATCACACCTCATATATATGTATAATAAGACCTCTCAATAAAGGCACTCGACTGTTACGAAACCTCTTTTTACCGAACATCTTGGACATTTCGAAAAACCTCTCTTTATCGAAAAGACGTTTCGTTGTAATGAGGTGTTTTCGCTAACTCAGCCTGACCTGCACGCGTTCGTCTCTACCGCCATTTCCCCGATCAAGAATGTAAGCGGCATGCTGATTGGCTGATGCCTAAAAGCTGATACGTAACTGGCTAGAATGTTTCTCTCACGGAGAAATACTTTTAAATACTTAAAAAGTTAAAATACTTTTATGTAATGTATTTAATATACTGTATATACAGTACTCTATAAAGTATATATAAATAACTGATGAGGGTCTAAATAGGTCATTAAAATATACACTACAATATCGACAAAGGAAAACTTTATAACGAAAAACTTCTCTACAACGGCAGTAATTTGGCTTATATATTTCGTTATAGAGAGATTTTATAATATATATATATATATATATATATATATATATATATATATATATATATATATATATATATATATATACAGGGCGTCCCAAAAAAATGTATACACACTTTAAATACTTATAAAGGCAGTGTTTATTAAATACATTTCATTTTCAAAATGTAATAGAATCTACAGACATTATTTAATTGTTTTGTCAACGCCTGTTTTCAAACTGACGTCCGTTCTGGTCCAGGCACTGCTGATAACGCGAAGCAATGGAATCGCAAACACACGAACATTTCGTTTGGTATTTGTGTGCATTCTCGTTCAATGGCTGCTCTCAATTCAGCGACTGTTGCAGGTTTTATAGCGTAGACTTTGTCTTTTAAGTATCCCCATAAAAAAAATCTAGTGGTGTGAGGTCTGGTGAACGCGGAGGGTATTCTACGAAACCCCTTCGTCCAATCCACATCCACATCGTGCCAAGTACCACTCGCAATACTCCACTCTTCGGTCCGGATCATCTTCATTAATAGCATGGACTAATCTTGGAATGTAACTTTTCCATTGACAGCGCTTCAAAATGCGTTGAACAGACGATTCTGAATTCCTACCTCACGACTCGCTTGCCGCACAGATTTTCTTGGACTTTGGTGATACGTTTCCAGTACTCTTTCTTGCTTTGTGGGGCTTGTCGATGTCCGTGGTCTTCCGGAACGCTTCTTGTGGACATTCTGAACAGTTCCATCGGCTTCAAACTTATCTCTAATTCGAGTGATGGTAAGTCGCGTTGGTGGATCTGTTTGAAACTCCCTCCTAAACTGTCTTGCACTTCAACTGCGTTTTCACACTTCCAGTAGCATTTTAGAATGAATTTCCTTTGTTCAAAGCTTAGTCTGACTGCCATTATTAATTCTAATGGGTTTAACTTGGAAGAAAGAAACATCAATTGAGCTATCAGCTGTTAAAGTGTGTATACATTTTTTTTGGGACGCCCTGTATATATATATATATATACATTCAACTGCAAAGAACACGCAGTATAAATAACGTAAAGAACGACGCTTGTATAGGAGATATTCCGCGCAAGACGAGAAAGAGAAAACAACAAATGAAAAAATGAAGTACCACCTGGGAATCGAACCCGGGATCTTCCGATTGCCGGTCAGACGCGATAACCACTACACCATGGACTCCACTCTTCCAAATGCCGTAATTCCTCTACATACTCGCAGAAACCAATGCCCCAAGGGGCACCTCCCGCTTGCCGTAACATTATATACATTCAACTGCAAAGAACACGCAGTATAAATAAGTAAAGAACGACGCTTGTATAGGAGATATTCCGCGCAAGACGAGAAAGAGAAAACAACAAATGAAAAAATGAAGTACCACCTGGGAATCGAACCCGGATCTTCCGATTGCCGGTCAGACGCGATAACCACTACACCATGGACTCCACTCTTCCAAATGCCGTAATTCCTCTACATACTCGCAGAAACCAATGCCCCAAGGGGGCACCTCCCGCTTGCCGTAACATTATATACATTCAACTGCAAAGAACACGCAGTATAAATAACGTAAAGAACGACGCTTGTATAGGAGATATTCCGCGCAAGACGAGAAAGAGAAAACAACAAATGAAAAATGAAGTACCACCTGGAATCGAACCCGGGATCTTCCGATTGCCGGTCAGACGCGATAACCACTACACCATGGACTCCACTCTTCCAAATGCCGTAATTCCTCTACATACTCGCAGAAACCAATGCCCCAAGGGGGCAAGCGGGAGGCAAGCGGGAGGTGCCCCCTTGGGGCATTGGTTTCTGCGAGTATGTAGAGGAATTACGGCATTTGGAAGAGTGGAGTCCATGGTGTAGTGGTTATCGCGTCTGACCGGCAATCGGAAGATCCCGGGTTCGATTCCCAGGTGGTACTTCATTTTTCATTTGTTGTTTTCTCTTTCTCGTCTTGCGCGGAATATCTCCTATACAAGCGTCGTTCTTTACGTTATTTATACTGCGTGTTCTTTGCAGTTGAATGTATATAATGTTACGGCAAGCGGGAGGTGCCCCCTTGGGGCATTGGTTTCTGCGAGTATGTAGAGGAATTACGGCATTTGGAAGAGTGGAGTCCATGGTGTAGTGTTATCGCGTCTGACCGGCAATCGGAAGATCCCGGGTTCGATTCCCAGGTGGTACTTCATTTTTTCATTTGTTGTTTTCTCTTTCTCGTCTTGCGCGAATATCTCCTATACAAGCGTCGTTCTTTACGTTATTTATACTGCGTGTTCTTTGCAGTTGAATGTATATAATGTTACGGCAAGCGGGAGGTGCCCCCTTGGGGCATTGGTTTCTGCGAGTATGTAGAGGAATTACGGCATTTGGAAGAGTGGAGTCCATGGTGTAGTGGTTATCGCGTCTGACCGGCAATCGGAAGATCCCGGGTTCGATTCCCAGGTGGTACTTCATTTTTTCATTTGTTGTTTTCTCTTTCTCGTCTTGCGCGGAATATCTCCTATACAAGCGTCGTTCTTTACGTTATTTATACTGCGTGTTCTTTGCAGTTGAATGTATATAATGTTACGGCAAGCGGGAGGTGCCCCTTGGGGCATTGGTTTCTGCGAGTATGTAGAGGAATTACGGCATTTGGAAGAGTGGAGTCCATGGTGTAGTGGTTATCGCGTCTGACCGGCAATCGGAAGATCCCGGGTTCGACTCCCAGGTGGTACTTCATTTTTTCATTTGTTGTTTTCTCTTTCTCGTCTTGCGCGGAATATCTCCTATACAAGCGTCGTTCTTTACGTTATTTATACTGCGTGTTCTTTGCAGTTGAATGTATATAATGTTACGGCAAGCGGGAGGTGCCCCCTTGGGGCATTGGTTTCTGCGAGTATGTAGAGGAATTACGGCATTTGGAAGAGTGGAGTCCATGGTGTAGTGGTTATCGCGTCTGACCGGCAATCGGAAGATCCCGGGTTCGATTCCCAGGTGGTACTTCATTTTTTCATTTGTTGTTTTCTCTTTCTCGTCTTGCGCGAATATCTCCTATACAAGCGTCGTTCTTTACGTTATTTATACTGCGTGTTCTTTGCAGTTGAATGTATATAATGTTACGGCAAGCGGGAGGTGCCCCCTTGGGGCATTGGTTTCTGCGAGTATGTAGAGGAATTACGGCATTTGGAAGAGTGGAGTCCATGGTGTAGTGGTTATCGCGTCTGACCGGCAATCGGAAGATCCCGGGTTCGATTCCCAGGTGGTACTTCATTTTTTCATTTGTTGTTTTCTCTTTCTCGTCTTGCGCGGAATATCTCCTATACAAGCGTCGTTCTTTACGTTATTTATACTGCGTGTTCTTTGCAGTTGAATGTATATAATGTTACGGCAAGCGGGAGGTGCCCCCTTGGGCATTGGTTTCTGCGAGTATGTAGAGGAATTACGGCATTTGGAAGAGTGGAGTCCATGGTGTAGTGGTTATCGCGTCTGACCGGCAATCGGAAGATCCCGGGTTCGATTCCCAGGTGGTACTTCATTTTTTCATTTGTTGTTTTCTCTTTCTCGTCTTGCGCGGAATATCTCCTATACAAGCGTCGTTCTTTACGTTATTTATACTGCGTGTTCTTTGCAGTTGAATGTATATAATGTTACGGCAAGCGGGAGGTGCCCCCTTGGGGCATTGGTTTCTGCGAGTATGTAGAGGAATTACGGCATTTGGAAGAGTGGAGTCCATGGTGTAGTGGTTATCGCGTCTGACCGGCAATCGGAAGATCCCGGGTTCGATTCCCAGGTGGTACTTCATTTTTTCATTTGTTGTTTTCTCTTTCTCGTCTTGCGCGGAATATCTCCTATACAAGCGTCGTTCTTTACGTTATATATATATATATATATATATATATATTGAGTCATCCCCCACCCAATACCTCCCATAATACCCCCTTTTTGAGTCACTTCACCAAAATGGAAATTAATGCATACATGCAACTCTGTGGAATCTGTAAACTGCAACAGCTGAGACAGAGGCGATCAGGTGCGATTTTTGTCAGCTACTTTTTGATTTTAAATGCCTAGAATGGGGAGATGAAAAAATCTCCCTTATAACGAACGCAAAGCAGTTTAATGGAATAAAATTTTTCTGCGAGAACTGCTTGACCGAATTAAACTCTTTTACGGTATTTAAAGCAGAAAGAGACTACGAGAAGAGAATGAAAGAGGAAAGTGGAAACAAAGAACAGTGGAAAACGGAAGAAACGGAGAAAGGCGAAATAGAAAGAATTCAAATACCGTCACAAAATGAGGCCGAAAACACACAGGCGACAAAGAGTGTAAAGACAACACACAGCATAAGGGCAACGAAGGACACAAACACAACTAGCACAAATAGCACAAATAGGACAAGACAAGAGGGCAGTCAAGTAAACGAAGTAAAACTGTCCCCCAATAAGGAGCAAAAAACAAAAGCCAAGAGTAAATATGGGGAAGGAATTATATGCAGGTATTATATAAAAGAAATTGCAGATTTAAAAGAGGACAATGTATATATGAACATCCCCCAATATGCAATTTCTTCTATAATAATGGTCGTTGTAAATTTGGAGACGGATGTAAATTCTACCACCCGGACATTTGCAGAACTTACGCAAAATACGGAACCTGCAAATTCGGGAATAAATGCTACTATCAACATCTCCCGACGGACTCAACGAACAAAGGAAAAAGTTTAAATGACAATAGGAATAAAAATAACAATAACAGGAACAACAATAGGAACACAATAAGCGAACAAGAAAATTTTTTCAACATCTCAGACACCTTACGAATGCTAAATGTCATCCACATGCAGTTGACACAGCTGGAAACCCCCGAGCCAAATCGCTACCGGGCAAGAAGCTACCAATACAAGTAGGAGGAAACGGATCTCTTTCGGAGGATCATAGAGCAACGAATCAAGCGATATCGAAGGAAAACGAACTTGAAATGCACAAGGGGCAACGAAAAACAGAGAACATAAAAATTGTCCTGGCTAATATTCAAGGAATAAGACCAAACCAATCACTCAATAAGGTTTCGTACCTGAAAGGATTTATGGACGAAACAAGGGCGGACATCGCATGCCTCACAGAAACTCATCTTAAAGATTGCCAAGGAAATTGTGAAAACTGCGAACATTGTATTGATAAGAAAGAGATAAATATAGAGGGCTTCAACTTACTAAGAGCGGATAGAACGACGAGACGGAAAGGTGGCTGTGCTATATATGTACAGGAAGGTCATATGACAGAGACGATAATAAGTAAATCAAACAGCTATGTGGAACTCCTAGCAGTGAAAATAGAAAAACTAAACTTGATAGTAATAGTCATCTATAGACCTCCAAGCACCCCAACCGAAAAATTCTCGGAGGCCATTGATGACATTAGAAAGCTAATAAAGGCCATAAACCCTCCATCCCCCAATATAATGATCTGCGGAGACTTTAACTTCCCATTTATAAAATACAAAAAGGTGAATAGGAATATATATATTCACCAGGACAAGGGGGGCACAAGAGAAGATCAGGAACAAGCAAAAATGTTGATGGCTCTCACAAACGAGTTTATGCTGACACAGGAGATAACAGAAAATACCAGAAAAAATAACTGCCTGGATCTGGTATTCACGAATAACACGAACTTGATTGCTGATATAAAAATAACCCCAACCATTATCTCAGACCACAACTTAATCGAGATATCAACAAATATGATGGCAGCATTAGAAGACAATACACATATTGTGGAAAGAAGTAAATTCGGGGCCTTTAACTTAAACTCGAAGACTATAAATTGGGAAGCAATCAGATCGCACATGGCCCAAATAGAATGGAGAACAATTTTCGAGAATAAAACAACGGAAGAAATGCTAACAACTTTGGAGGAAAAAACGCTGAGAATTTTAGAAAAATATGCTCCGAAATCACAGCCAAAAGGAAAGAGGAGCTGGCTAGAAAGGCAAAAGAGAAGACTATTCCGCAAAAGAAAGAGAGTGGAGGCGAAGTTAGGAAACTGCGGAGATAATGGCAGGAAAATAATAAAAGAAAAACTGGAGGGTATCGATAGGGAAATACAAGCCCTGATTAAGGACCATACAGAGAGGGAAGAGGAAAAGGCGGTAGAAGCAATAAAGGAAAATCCAAAATACTTCTATAGCTATGCAAAAAGGAAAACAAAAACGCGCGCCGCTATTGGGCCCTTAAGGACGGGAAATAATGAACTAACCGACGATCCAAAAGAAATATCTGATACATTGAGAGCTCAATATGAATCAGTTTTCAGTACCCCAAAAAGTGACAAAGCGATACCTGACATAAATGCATTCTTTGAAGAGGAATTGCAAGGAGAGTATATAACAGACTTTGAGTTTACACCAGAAGATGTAGCGAGAGCTATAGAACAAATGAAACTACATTCAGCTGCAGGTCCGGACAATTGGAACGCATTATTGATTAAAAACTGTAAAAATGAAATAGCTACACCTTTATACTGGATATGGAGAAGATCCCTAGACACTGGGGAAATACCGAGCATCTTGAAAAGAGCAAACATTGTCCCTATATATAAAGGAGGGGACAGATCTCAAGCAAAGAACTATAGACCAGTGTCATTGACGTCCCACCTCACCAAAGTATTTGAAAGAATAGTTAGAGAGAAAATTTATGATTTCCTGGAGACACGGGAAAGATTCAACGAAAATCAGCATGGATTCCGATCAGGTAGATCATGCCTATCACAACTAATAGAGCACTACAACAATATCCTAGATGCATTGGAAGGCAATGACAACTACGATGTTATATACACAGATTTTGCTAAAGCTTTCGATAAATGTGACCATGGTATAATAGGACATAAAATTAAAGACATGGGAATAACAGGCAAAGTGGGAAAATGGATCTACAACTTCCTTAGTGATCGTCTGCAGGTCGTCAAAATTCAAGGTATATCATCATCAGAATCGGAAGTACGCAGCTCAGTACCACAAGGGACAGTACTGGCCCCACTCCTGTTCATTATCATGCTAACAGACATAGACAGCGGAGTAAACAGCAATAGTATAGTAACATCCTTTGCAGACGATACAAAGATCAGCAGAAAAATCAGCGATGTACATGACGTGGAGGCCTTGCAGAGGGACACGAACAAAATATACAAATGGTCAGAAGACAACAACATGTCATTCAACGCCGAGAAATTTCAGCTCTTGAGATATGGTAGAAAAGAAGAACTTAAACAGACTGCATATTATGCTCCAGATAGACAGGAAATTCAGAGAAGCATGAAAGCGATTGATCTCGGGATAATAATGACAGATGATGCGAAATTCGAAACACAAAATCAGATAGCGATAAATAAAGCAAAAAGAGTCGCCGGACAGGTTCTAAGAACGTTCAAGAGAAGGGACAGGACAGTAATGATTCCCCTGCTAAAAACACTGATTATACCAAAACTTGAATACTGCTCAGTTTTGACGTCCCCATATAAAAAGGAAGAAACTAATAAACTAGAAGAAACGCAAAGGCATTTCACAGCCAAGATTGATGGCTGCAAAGAACTCAACTACTGGGAAAGACTACGTAAACTAAATCTGTACTCACTGGAAAGAAGAAGAGAGAGGTACATCATAATCTACATATGGAAAATGATCGAAAAACTGGTACCAAACCTAAAACTAAACCCAATTACCATTCAAACAACACTGGAAAATAGGAAAGGCAGAATGTGTAGTGTTCCCAAATTAAAAGCACGACAAGGGACCTCCTCAACCCTGAAGGAAAATAGCTTGGTTGTCAGGGGGCCAAGACTTTTCAACCAGCTTCCTAAGGACCTCAGAAACGTAACGGGGGTCAAAGTTGAAGTCTTCAAGAAAAGACTGGATGCCTGGCTCAGGACAGTACCAGATGAGCCGGGCGTGCCTGGCTATGTACGGTGGAGAGCGCAAGAAAGTAACTCGCTCCTCCACCAGGCCAGACCTAGAGGCGGGGCCACCAGCTTGACCTCCGTGTGAAGAGAGACCAACACACGAAACAACATAAGGTTCATAAGGTAAGGTATATATATATATATAATATATTCAAAATAATGCAGGTACATTGTGAAATGAGTTATTTTGGATACTAATTGCACTTAATAAACAAAAACTTTATTATGTACATAAGTAAGCATGTAAAAACAACATTTAATAGTCATTTTATAGCAAATTTTCAAAATGTCGAGCTTTTCTTGATACAGAGTTTACTGGCTTGTGGAGTGGTCGTCGTGGAACTGCTACTGAATATCCTCCAGGGTCACCTGATCTTACACCTCTGGACTTCTGTCTGACTAGATCAAAGGTGGGCAGGACCGAGTTCCAAAAGGACCGAACTCCAGGAACTCGGTCCTTTTTAAGGACCGTGAGCGGGAAAGTCGGTTCTTTTCTCAGTGAGGACCGAAATGAGGAGCGATGGTCCATTTTTAAGCAATTCCGGACGGTCCGGTCCGGACGGTCTTTTTTAGTGATTTTAGTGTGTTTAGTGATTATTTGAAGTTCTAAAGAAGATGGATCATTGCTTACTAATAATGACTTGTAAGGGGTTCCAAAAAACCTTAGCCCCCCCCCCCATTTGCAGCTTATATGTTTACTTATATCGAAATAGTTTTTAGTGATTATAAAAATATATAAAATTCTTTATTTATTGCAGGTATTAAAATTACTCTAGCTGATAAAGTGATAATATAATGGCTTCTCAATTAATTGGTGATTCGGAGAGGCAACGTGTGATAGATCGCATACGAGCAATAACATTTCGGGAAGCTCGTGATGCTGGAGCCACCTTTATAACACGTTCATGGGTTGCCAAAAAGTTGCGAAGAAGTGAGGACTTCGTCAAAAGAAATTGGAATAAAACTTTGGATGAATGTGAAATGGATACAACCAAATCTGGGCGCCCAATTTGCCACTCTCTCAGGAAACAAAGGACATCATTGAAAGCGGTACGCGTAAGCGGAAAAACAGCTGTGCTAAACTTTCTAGAGAGATCGAAGTGTTGAGAGGAAAGATCGTTAGTGGTGAGATCATTCGAATGTACCGTCATAGGCAAGGTTTAAAGCCTTGGCATGAACTTCCAAAGCCAAGAAAAACTCAACTTAACATCGATGACAGAATGTGGTTTGCCCATTATCTTGAAGATTGGGTGGATGATTTCATGCATTTAGCTGTCTCCGATGAATTTTTTGTTTACGTAACACGTCGGCCTAACTACCAAAATGATCGAGTGTGGGCCACCAGATGAAATCGATGACAATGAACATTATTGCAAATTATTAAAAAGTCCAGACTGTGTTGGTGTGTTTGTTTTGTTCACTGCAAAGAAGCTCATGTGGGTGCTGAAGCCAAATGGTCAGAGTTGGGATGGACAGTATTTTCGTGATATTATTCTATCCCAGCATGTCATTCCTTTTCTAAGAAACCCAAACAATGTTATGGATGTCGATCAGGTCACACTTCTGCACGATAAGGCTCCCTGCTTTAAGGCATTAGCCACTCAACAGTTGTTGCGGAACCATGAGATCGATTTCTTTGGAAATGAAGAATGGCCAGGAAATTCTCCTGACCTGAACGTCTGTGAACACATTGGATCAGTTATAAAGGACAAGGTACAGTCATCCGTCTTCCATGAAAATTCACAGATAAAATTCTAGAATTCAGAATTGTCAAGTCTCTAATCAATAACACCTAACTACTGAAAAATTCTTATATTCTTCAAGCCAAAGTTAGACACACAATGTAATAAATAATTTTGTAAATAAATGTACAAAAACTTTTGCATTTTAACTTCTTTTTTATTTTCTTCAAGTTCTTTGATGTTGTACATTAAGGGCCGTTCAAAAATTACGTAACGCTATTTTTGCTAGAACTTGACACCCCAGATCCCCAAGGAACGTCGTTCTGTAACGCTAAACCGGACACCCTCTAAGATGTTATGTAACACTAGGGTGTGTCAATTTGGGAGGTGAAAATTAATTTTTGCCAATTCCTTCACTGAGGGGTTTTAAAAATATGTTTTTGGATGTGAAGAATTCAAATCTGCTATTATTTTTGTGATTGCTCAACACTTAGCTTGGTAAATCTACGTTTGATTAAAAAGCACATAAATTGCTCTCGGAAAACAACATTTATTAATTTTAGCTTCTCAAAATGTCAGGTAATGCTATAAAAATTTTAGTTTCTCTGCATAAAACATATCCTAGTAATCATAAAACATATCCTAGTAATCATAAAACATATCCTTGTAATCATAAAACAACATTAGAAAGTAATGACATCAGTAAAAAAAAATATTTAAACAACAAGTTTCATCAAGTCTTGCTTTGATTCGTTCTTGGACATCAGCCGCCGACTTGCTTCTTGGCCTCTGATATAGCCCTCACGTTTCTCATGTGTATACACCCTGCCTGCTGCCTCTGTGACTTGTTTCACACACCTCTCTATTGACTGAGCATGACAGGGCCACTGTGGAACTTGCATAGGCTTGTCAAAGAACTTCTTTACTTCCGCTGTAGTCAGTTTACATGTCAAAGGAGGTTCAAATACCCCGTCAGACCAGTCTGTCAGCTCCAACACGGAAGAAGCACTGGGGTTGATGGAAGGTGTCTTCCTGGGACGTACAGAAAGATCTCCAAGTGTGTCATCATCTCCACCCCTCATGTCAACAATCTTTGGACACCAGCTCTCCTCTCCTCACTGTCATTTGAGCACAAGTGTCTGGATTATCATTTCGCTGAATGCATACCATGCTGAGCGCTTGATGGTTGGCAAAACAGCATCCACTACAGCCTTCTTTTACAGCCTAACTAGCCGCAGCTGAAACAAGATGTGGCGTGGGCCTTCCACCCAAGAGTGTTTTACTTTGATGTTGAACCAACAGGGGTAGTACACACCAACAATCAGAGCTGGGCAATAAATACATTGAATGTATTTAAATACTAAATACTAAATACATGGGAGAAATGTATTTAAATACTAAATACTAAATGCATTTTACAAATATTTAGATACTAAATACAAAATACATCAATTGTATTTAAATACATTTGTAAATACATTTTAAATACATACAAATTTTAACATATGCATTCACTAATTCACTAAGCTATGACACGCACACGATAAAGAAATCAACCGCTTTCGACTAAGAGTGGCACACAACTGATTGAACTGACACGTTGAAACATGAACCATGCTGTACTACACTGTCGACGCGTCGTACTGTGCTAGTACAGAAGTGATTAAACCAGTAAAAGTATTTACATTTTTATATTTGAGTATTTAAATACATTGTATTAAATACATGAAAAACAATGTATTTATAAATACAGTTCTAAATACACAAATGTATTTAAATACTGCCCAGCTCTGCCAACAATGTATTCCACTATCAGTCTTAAGTTGTTGAGGGTTTTGCCTTTAAGGCCATGTTTTGAAACCCATATGCGACAAAGCCTGTTTGCTGTTGTCAACCACCTTGAATGGCTCACTGGACCAATTTCAAGAAGGGCCAGATCTGTGGGAAGTTCTCCTGTCCTTATGGCCTGTGTGATCATATACCCGTACGCTTGATCAGTAGAGAGATCCTTTACGACATTGTCACTCAGTGAAGTAAGAGGCTCTCCAATTGAGAGTTTGGTGAATGAAGGATCAATTTCAAGTTCGGTTGCAGTGTCTAGCATCTTGCCAATGTTACCTGTCCACTTGTTGTTAGACAAGGTCTTCCCATCCAGTGCTGTGATCAAGTGTCGCAGGGGTAACTCGTTAGTGTGGAGGGCACAAAC
Source organism: Bathynomus jamesi (assembly GCA_023014485.1). Lineage (NCBI taxonomy): Eukaryota > Metazoa > Arthropoda > Malacostraca > Isopoda > Cirolanidae > Bathynomus > Bathynomus jamesi. The sequence continues at coordinate 986,679 of JAJOZX010000042.1, read as the reverse complement.
CAACCAGATCAGCTTACGGCAAAGCTTGACTCTACCCAATGCATGGAACCACCCTCCCAGCCAGTGTTAACATTTGTAGAATCACCTCCAATGGCCTGCAGGCTTTTATCAATGCCCTTCTTCTTCATGAAATCTACAAGATTATCAGCAATAACTTCAGCAGGTTTTTTTCTCGTTGAGCCTTTCTCAGGAGTGAAGTGGTAGAGATATCTTCCACCTGGCTCACTGCACACAGAATAATGCTCTTCTTTGATGATGCTGGGGAACTGACGATCTGAATTGTCTGCTTTCAGCATAACTTTAGTTGTATCTTGACGGCCGTCAAAGAAGATGCAGTCAATTTCACCCTTCTTACAAAGATCATCAAATTCCTGATCCAGGGATCTCATAACTTTTTCTTGGGCCCTCTTGACTTTATTGTGATCAACTACAAGTCTCTTGTCTTCTTCAGTGATCAAGCCAGCATCCATAAAGGCAGCAGTGGTGATGGCAGCTGTGGCACGCAGGCCAACACCATATCTGATGCTATGCATAGCAACATTAGGTATTTCTAATGTGTTGTACTCTGGCTTTTTATTGGAAGTTGAAGACGTGCTTGGTATTTCTAATGTCACTTCATAACTTCCATCCTTTCCATCTTGAGCATCAGCTATTTGTTCTTCATTTTCATAATCAGAGAAAATTATTTCATTGATGGCATTGAAACATGCTTACTTGTCTGCTTATATTCAGCAAGCCTTCTTCTTTCGTCTTCTTGCCACTTCTGCTTTTTGACTTGTCTGTTGTGCTCAGGTTGATCTGGCAAGCCAATCTGATGTGGTCCAATAGAACCAGACTTGTCTCTCTGACCTTTAATGAAAGCAAGTCCTTCACAGGGATCTTCATCTCCCTAGGGCATGTACAGTTAATGTGAGTTTCGTTTTTGCAACCAGCATCTGCAAGGCAGCCAAATTCAGAGCAGAGAACAATTTTACACTTGCAACTGAGGATGTCAAAAAGCTTGTCAAGTTTTGCAATGAAAGCCTCTTTGACATGTAGCTTTCCTCTCCCAAGAGATATGTTTTTGGCCTGCTCCCAGCTCTCTTGGATCTTGTTTAAGATTGTGACTCGTGAATTTACAACGGGGGCTACAAAAGAACTGTTTGCTCGTTCCCACTTTTCAAGCACTTTAGGGTAAATGTCCTTTGCAAGACTGGCTGCTGGGTAGTTTCTCACATCCTCACCACTTTGTTCTCTTAGCAGTAGCCCATATTTCAGAACGTCTCGCAGAGTTGGGAGTTCAGAGGGCAACAACTCTCTACCAGTTCCAATTAGGCTCATATGTGTGAATGTCCCCAGTCTTGTCCTCCTTTTAGAAGCCATTGTAGGTCAATTCCCACTGGTTAGGATGGTAGCACTGACGGACAAGTAATCTTCAGCACACTGATGAATATGTTTCAACCTGTGAAATAAGCAAAAACAGCAGTGCATTATATATACACAGCATATAATATTAATATAATAATTATTATATAATTCCACAAAAAAGTAAAAGTCACTATTTTTATGTAGCTTCTTACCAAGCAAAACTAAATTATATTAAATTAAATTAACAAAAATATCTTTAGAATTCCTAAGTCATGCTGGAATTTGAAAGTTGAAAAATTCGACACACCCTAATGTAACACTTCCCTCACCCCTCACCTCACACGTTACGGAACGTTACGGGGGGGTGTCAGGTTTTAGCAAACACAGCTTTACGTAATTTTTGAACGGCGCCTTATACAGGGTGTACATAAAGTCAGGATCTATTTTTGTGAAGCACTTGGAAATTATATGGAATTCAATCATAAAATGATAAAGTGGTAACATTTATTAAATAATTAAGAGTAGGATTCGACGTGACGCCCATCAGTATCCTGCACAGCTCAAATCGTTCCGCAGCATTTCTAAACACATTCTGGAGCATTTGCGGGGTTATGTTATCTGCAGCAGTTCGTATACGTGTACGTAAGTTTTCAAGACTCGTAATCTTCGTCTGATAGACGTGCGATTTGATAAAGCCCCATGCAAAGAAATCTAAAGGGGTAAATCTGGTGATCTCGCTGGCCAAGGTCTGTTGCTTCCGCGTCCGATCCAGCGATTGGAAAACGTCCATTAGATAATCCTGAACAATTTTGGATAGTGACAAGGAGCACCATCATGTTGATTCTAAGGGATAGTATTCTAGTCTCTATTGACGTAACAGAATCTATAAATGGATCCACAAATTGTTTAATCCTTCATTCTCTGCACTGCGATTGTATCGTAGTGACGTGTATTATTAGTGGCAAATGTTCTGAGGCAAATCGGCTTAGTATACTAGCCGATTATTGCTGCTGCTGCACTTCCTTATATGGAGTTAAATGGATGACGTCATAATGCGTGGTTGACTCATCTAACGAATAAGGATTACAGGACGCAACTTGAAATACTATTTTAAATGTATCCCATAGAGAAAATAATAATAATAAACAATTTACATTAGCTTAATAAAAGAAAACGAACGTTGCAAGACGTGAAGTACATACATATATATTATTAATCTCTTGGCTTCTCCCAAGCTAGCCTCGCAGAGTTAGAGATAGGTACACTGACAAAACAATATTAGTTACAAAGTTATTTAAAAGTTTGATAGCAAAATAGTATCCACGTACAGATCATATACGTAGAGTACTTAAGTTTTCAAGACTCGTAATCTTCGTCTGATAGACGTGCGACTCGATAAAGCCCCATGCAAAGAAATCTAAAGGGGTTAAATCTGGTCATCTCGCAACACAAGGTCTGTTGGCTCCGCGTCCGATCCAGCGATTGGAAAACGTCCATTAGATAATCCTGAACAATTTTGGCATAGTGACAAGGAGCACCATCATGTTGATAGACGACGGGGATAGGATTGTTAGTACCGTCGTCTATCAAACATGATGGTGCTCCTTGTCACTATGCCAAATTGTTCAGGATTATCTAAATGGACGTTTTCCAAAATCGCTGGATCGGACGCGGAAGCAACAAAAGACCTTGGCCAGCGAGATCACCAGATTTAACCCCTTTAGATTTCTTTGCATGGGGCTTTATCAAATCGCACGTCTATCAGACGAAGATTACGAGTCTTGAAAACTTACGTACACGTATACGAACTGCTGCAGATAACTAACCCCGCAAATGCTCCAGAATGTGTTAGAAATGCTGCGGAACGATTTGAGCTGTGCAGGATACTGGATGGCGTCACGTCGAATCCTACTCTTAATTATTTAATAAATGTTACCACTTTATCATTTTATGATTGAATTCCATATAATTTCCAAGTGCTTCACAAAAATAGATCCTGACTTTATGTACACCTGTATATATATATATATATATAATATATATAATATATATAATATATATATATATATTATATATATATAATATATATGAAAATTATTTCACGAAAGTGACACGTGAAAAATATTTATGATGAATAAAAACACGGGTGTTTTTTTAACATCTGACACTTCAAAAAATTTGTATTTTTTTGCTAACTGAAATAAAAGCATGAAATTTTTACTGTACTTTCTCTACACATGGGGAATTAGTACCCTAGTGTAAAACATGCCCAGTGTGATGTCCTCTCAGTTCATTAACTGTTTGCACACGAACAACAAAATTTTGTAGTACTCTGCGCAGAGTATCTATTGCAATCTCAGAAACTTCTTGTTCAGTTGATGCTTTCAATTCTTCTATTGTGTATGGATTCTGTTTAAACCCTCTATCTTTTAAATTACCTCACGTATAAAAGTCACGGGGGTTTAGATCTGGTGATATTGGTGGCCATCATGGCCGTAACTACCTATGAGGTCACCGAGGTCCGGACCTCGGTAATTATTTCCTAAAAAAAAAAAAGAGACTGAACCGTTCTCCGTGTATGAAACGCATATTACCGCTTTTCTTTTGAAAAGAGGGAGCGTCGAGCGTTTTGTGTTTAGTGTATAGCTTGGGTTGTGTTTGTAGATGTCATTTTGGTCTGAATTTTGCTCGTCCCGCCGCGTTCGAAAAAAATCTGGACCTCACTGATTTCTAAACCCTAGTTACGGCCCTGGTGGCCATCATATTCCTTTATGATAAACCGCAGGAAATCTGTTGGACGGGACTCTTCCATCGAAAATATCGTGTAAGAAGTGAAACACCTTATTACTAGTGTGACCGTGTGAGGTCTAGCTTAGGCTATGCAATTCCTAATGCAAAACAATTATAATATCGTACAAATACTTTAAGAAATATTTCATGTTTTTATTTAAGTAAAAAAAATAAAATAAAAATCTTTTAAAGTGACAGGTGTTTAAAAAATCCAGAATACTACAAAATTTTGTTGTTCGTGTACAAAGTGTTAATGAGCTGAGAGAACATCGCAGAGAGTATGTTTTGCGCTAGAGAACTAATTCTCCATGTGTAGAGAAGGTACAGTAAAATTTGATGCTTTTATTTCAGTTAAAAAAAGTACAAACCTTTTAAAGTGTCAGATGTTTAAAAAAAAAAATATATATATATATATATATATATATATATTATACACACAGAGGGTGGTTCAAAAGTCCCTATCTATTTTGCTGAAATAATTATATTTGTTTTATTTTCTACAGGCCATAGATGATGATGGATGTACAAGAACGTGTGATGGTAGTAACACTACGTATCCAAGGGAAGAAGTGCAAAGAAATTCGAGAAAAAATCGAAAGAAGATTTCACAAACCAAGACCTACAGACAAAGCAATTCGCGAGCTGGTCAATAAATTTAAAAGAACAGGATCTGTTCATGATAAGGCAAGATCTGGACGTCAAGGTAGGCCTATCTCTCAAGAAAATGTCAAATTGGTAAGAGATACCTTTGAAACAAATCCTAGAATGTCGATTCGCACAGCATCACGTAGACTGAGCATACCAAAAGCGACGGTTCTAAGAATTTTAAAATCAATATTAAAAAAGAAGTTACCATATTCAAGTGCTACATGAGTTACACGAAGAGGATTATCCAAGCCGAACCGTCACGTGCACAGAATTGATGGAAAAAATTCATACCGAAAACTTATTAAACCACATTCTCTTCAGCGATGAAACGACATTCCATATATGAGGAAAGGTTAAGAGACAAAATTGCCGTATCTGGGCTAGTGAAAAAAACGAAGTTCAACGAATTCTGGTTCGGTATGATAAGGGCGAAGATTTACGGACCTTTTTTCTTTGCAGAAACTACAACTCCAGCTTCGTTCAGATAGCATTCTCGGCACTGTTGTCTTTCAACAAGATGGAGCTCCATGTCACTATGTAAACATCGTTCGGGCGTGCCTTGATAAGCTCTTACCAAATCGCTGGATTGGACGTGGTGGAAACAGGCCCTGGGCAGCACAATCTCCGGATTTAACACCATTAGACTTCTTTGCATGGGGCTTATAAAGTCTGAGGTTTACTAAACAAGAGTTATAGACCTGCAGGATCTGTGAACCCCCATTTTCGCGGCAGTCGCTAAAATAACCCCAGAGATGCTTGAGAACGTGTTCTGCAATGAGGTGGACAGATTTGAGATTTGCAGAGACACTGATGGTGCTCACGTCGAATCTTAGACCTAAGCTTGATAAATAAATATACATCTAATTATGTTCCTACATTTTTATCCTAAAATACTATTATTTCAGCAAAACAGATAGGGACTTTTGAACCACCCTGTATTACTGCACGCTGTTTGGTAGTCATATAATGACGAGTTAGTTGGTTGGTTTATGGATTTATGTGGTGAACTACATCTCATTTGATTTAAATAAAGGGATTTCGTAACCTTAATCAAGAAGAACGCATAAAATTTATTGAAATATCGTCTTCTTTCATTGTGGATGTATGTATTTTTCATAAATATAAATCAATATGAAGTTAAAAGGAGGGTTTACAGTACTTTGAAAGATTCTAAGGGAATAATTCATTTATAGTTCGTTGCATATTAAAATGATTTTAATAGGCAGTTTCTGTTCTACAAAACCTTTGCAACTTACAGTTAGATAATTTACAGGATTATTGATAGAGTAAATTGAATTTGAAAGATCTCTTCTCAATACTTAAAGAATTTTAAAATCGGTTGTCTCGTATTCCATTCAAAGACAAATACCAATACACCGGCGCCGTTACTGGTATTGATTATGTGTATCGCGATACCAGATACAGGAATTGAAACTCCTGTAGCAGTCAGACAAAGAAATTCCTTTTCCCTGCCATTCTCAAACATCATGGAATCAAAACAAAGGGTATACACGTGGGCATGAAACTGGCCCACACAGGAAACACAGATTCTGTGGTATTTCCCGAAGCGACCAGCAGAGGACGTCACCAAGGCCTATAAAATGCAGATTCTTGCTTAAATCATTCTCACTTCTCGCTTGCCATTTTCTCGTCTTGGTCGTCACGTCTCACTCTCGCACCTTCGTCAGTACCACCAATCGTCAAGCCACCCGCTCTCCGGCCTTCGCCGGAGAGCGGCCTGCTGTTCCTCCAAGGCTCCGTCGAGCCTACACGAAGTCTATCATTAAGTAAGGCTCTCACTCCGCTCGTTACTTTCTCCTCGTGAATCTATTTTCTCCACGTAGCGCCGTTTTCGACCTCAGCCGGCCTCAGTCCCAAGTCACACTTCAACTATACAAAAACTAAGCAACACTTGAGGCGACTCTACAATGCCATCCTGCAAGAAACAACATCACCGCTGTAGGCGTTTTCCGCTGGCCCCTCATCAACAAATCTCCATTGGCTGTCAACACTCATCCTCTCGCCGGCAAGGCCAGTCTGACTGCAGAAGCACCCTTCGAGGCCCAGGTCCGTAAACCTCCTATTAAACTATAAGCCACAAACCCATTTCGCTCTTCACTCATCCTTCACCACAATTCGATTGGCACCCGTTCAACAAATATTTCAACAGGCCCCCGACAGTCTCCAAGTTCATCAACGGGCGAAACGCAATACACTCAAACCTTCATCTAGGTCTACAGTCTCCAAAGTCATCAAGGCGAACGCAATACGGTCAACCTTCAAGTAGGTTTCCAATCTCCAGATTTATTCATCATTTGCGGTAAGCCTACCTTGCCTTCGTGTTAAGCAATTCCTGCGAAGCCTACACAGTGTAATCGTAGTGTCGCGATTAGGCTATACGCAAAAGTGTACGTAAGCAACCGGAAAACTAACTCTCTCATTAAGACCGCAGTAGGCCTATTCAAGTGTTGTACCAATACCGTAATTTTGTATCACCCTGTTATTGTGTTCATTCGTGTAATTTACTTATCTTGCATCTCATTGTTTATATGATCTTTTATGCATTTCATTCTTGACGACTTAATCCATTTACTGTACCAACCGTACGTGCATTACTTCAGTTATCAATAGGCTTCATTATTATTCTGTGCTCCCTTTTCATATCTTATTAGCCTATCTAAATTAGTGTAATTACTTAACAATTAGACAGTATAACCATTTCCTTATTGCTAAGTATCAGTCATATTTAGCATAGTATAAATGCCGTTACATAATTGTTAATCACTATAAATACTTTTATTGAATTGTTAATCGCTGTGAACAAATAATTTGATTTATTTTCCCAATTAAACACAAAACAACAAAGTAATTTCCCTCTCCTCATTAAATATTGTTTATTTGGGCAGTAGGCCCAAGTTGGTGACCTTATAATTATTGAATTTCAATATCATTCATAAATTATAGTAAGCCTACTTTCTTAGCCACATCAAATCGGTGATCCGTAGGCCACCATACTCCTATACATCCTTAATACAGTCATACATAAAATATGAATACTTTCAATTATAATTTATTCTTTTAAGAAAACTTCCATATATAAGTATTGATTCTGCTGTTAATGGTAAATAGCGGTGGTAAGTAGGGAAAGAATAAATTATGCGTATGAAAATTTAGGGAGTAAATTGTAGACAGATATTGATTAACTGAGAGTTGAATGACCGATGAAGTTGTATTTCTACATCTCTCTTTTGGCTTATCTTTAAAACCCATCCGCGGACTGTTCAAAGCCACGGTCCCACTGTCTGTAATTCATTCAGTTTAACCATGCTGGTCCAATGAAGGGAACTTACTTTTCCCCAATTGGTGGCGTTACCGCCTGTCTCAACAACCCTTCGTGGTTGAAGGACGACAAATGAAACAAACAACTCTATCTTACCTTTAAACTCTCTCCGTAGACAAAGACCTGCGCAACGTAAGGGGATCGAACGTATATATTTTCAATTTTTTCTGGTACAATATACTCCCCTTGTGAAAGTTTGAAGATGTGCTTCTTTCGATCAATTATTTTTAAAGTTCCGTTCTGAAAATGCGTTCCAATTAACCCTTACATCAGTTTCTAAAAAATCTGGTACAATTAATCTAATCTCTTAAATATACAGTACGTGTTATGCATTCTGTATGAGCTTACTTAAAACTGAGTAGAGAAAACTTTACCGTATCAGAAGTTTCATGCAATATAAAAGGGATACATTACACTATCATTATTAGTGCAATGCATCAAGTTCTCTCCAGTGTTCAATGTCCCCTGAGGTTTTTTCATGATACACACAGACCGTGTATGGAACAAGAAACTCTTCTGGGAAAATTAAATCCACTATAGTCCGAATAAGTAATGGTATATGACAAACACTATAGTTTTTTCTTTTTCATGATGTTAGCCTGGCGTGGGCAACGAGTCACTCGCAGAGAGGCCCACGTCGGGCTAACATCATGAAAAAGAAAAAAACTATAGTGTTGTCATTTACCATTACTTATTCGGACTATAGTGGATTTAATTTTCCCAGAAGAGTTCCTTCTTCCATGCACGGTCTGTGTGTATCATATATATATATATATATATATATATATATATATATATATATATATATATATATATATATATAAAGAACGACGCTGTGTAGAAGAGCGTTCCGCACAAGATGAGGAGGGAGAACGAGCAAATGAAAAATGAGGAACCTCCAGGAATCGAGCCCGGAATCATCTAATTGCCGGTCGGATATGTTAACCACTACATCAAGGACCCCGATTAGTCAGTACTCGTAATTCTCCTACATACGAGCGGAATCAAATGCCGCTCGTATGTAGGAGAATTAAGAGTACTGACTAATCGGGGTCCTTGGTGTAGTGGTTAACATATCCGACCGGCAATTGGATGATCCCGGGTTCGATTCTTGGGAGGTACCTCATTTTTCATTTGCTCGTTCTCCCTCCTCATCTTGTGCGGAACGCTCTTCTACACAAGCGTCGTTCTTTACATTAATTATACTGCGTGTTGTTTGCAGTTAATATATATATATATATATATATATATATATATATATATATATACACACACATCGTGTTAAAAGTTAAGTAACAACACTTCACAATTTGCTGGTTATGCTTACTGAAAGCCACTCTCCGATGTCTCCAGTGTGAAGCCACCCTTGGGAATCAATGGCTTCCTGTGTCTTCTCAAGATCTTTGAAATAGCCTTTGGATACGTTGGCACCTTTAATACAAACTTCCCCTTGGCCTGCAATTGTTAAGGGAAATTTTCTAATAAACGTGTATTTTGAAGGAGTAACAAATAGAATTATTGATCTGGAATTGAGAGTTGTTCAAAACTAACAGTATTACGAGGACTACTTTTATGTACTTCAATAAGGAATATATATATATACTCCTCTATACTTACGTCGTTTCTATACGTTAATATACTGCGCGGTCATTGCAGTTAAATGTGTATATATATATATATATATATATATATATATATATATATATATATATATATATATATATATATATATACAGTGCTCGAAGTGAGGCGGGATGGGGTGGTAGGGTGGGTCATACTATGCATTTTTTTTAAATCAATGGAGAGGGGTGTTCAAATGACATATTTTGGTGTATAGAACACAATTCTGAAGAAAATATTTAATTCTGATAAACCTAACCTACATCATTTTGCAGTTGATTATTATTAAATTGTTGATTATTTTACTATTGTAGTTACCCCAGAATATGTCTTCTCACGTTTTCTATCATGGCTGCTCACGTTATCTCTCATAGAGCATTGTTCTAACTAATTCATATAAACACATATAATGTAATTCATATAATAATAATAATATTTAAATACTCAAATAAAAAGTATGCCATTCCACTTAATTGTAATTATCATACAGTTTGGCAGCAGAGAGAAAAAGATTCCTGTGAAAGATCTTGCCTACATCAAGGGACAGAAAGAGAAGGTTGGAAGTAAGGAACCCCACCAAGTAGGGGGTCCTGATCTACCAGAGCACAAGAGACAGGTGAGGACATTGAAAAGGCAGTGGATGGAAAGGAAGGCAGAGAAAAGGAGAAGGAGCAAGGAGGAAAGTGCTGCAGTAGCAGAGAAAGCAGCCAGGAAGGATGTTAAGAGATTTTTGGCAGATGGTGATGAGGATCTGGAATTGGAGAGAAGTGGTGATGAAGATGAGTTTGTTCCTGAAGTTGAGCTCTTCCCTCAAACTGACCCTGAGCCAGCAGCTTCGGCAAAGGTACAGAAAAACTATGATGAGATTCAAAACATTGCCCTTGCTAGTGTAAGGTATGGCATAGGGCTGAGGCCAACTGCAGCGATAGCAACAGCAGCTCTGATTGATGCAGGAATCATCACAGAAGACAATACAAGTAAAGTGATTGATAAGAGCAAGGTCAAGAGAGCACAGGAAAAGTTGATGAGAGAGCTGGGGGAACAGTTCGAGAAGAAGTGCAGGGAGGAGGGGGGTATCTCTTGCATCCTCTTTGATGGGCGGATTGACCTGACCAATGTGATGATGGAAGCTGAGGGCAGTGACCAATCTTTTCCCGCAAAGATCGAGGAAGAACACTATAGTGTTGTTAGTGAGCCTGGCAGCTACTATCTGTTCCACTTTACCCCAGAGAAAGCAACTAAAGAGGAGTCACATGCGGAGAAGATTGCTAAGGTCCTGTTTGCCTGGCTGAAAGAGAGGGGTTATGATAAGACCTTGTTGGCCATTGGAGGAGACTCAACAAATGTCAACACTGGTGTGAAAGCTGGAGTAATGCGGAAGCTGGAGCTGCACCTGGGGAGAAAGCTGGTCTGGTTGGTGTGCAACCTGCACACTGTTGAACTTCCCCTGCGCCATCTCATTGTTGACCTTGATGGCCCTACTCTGTCAGACAAAAAATTATCCAGGCCAATAGGAAAGCTCCTTGATTCTGCTACAGACTTTGATATCAATCCAAACTTCACCTGAATCTCTGTTGGCCCTCTACTGATCAAGCTTCCTGACAAGGTCATTCAAGATCTCTCAACTGATCAATACTATGGCTATAAAATTGTCTGTGCAGTCAGGGATGGAGTACTTCCTGCAGGGCTGGCTCTGTTAGAGATAGGACCAGTAAACCACAGCCGCTGGCTCACCACAGCGAACAGACTTCTCAGGCTCTGGGTGTCAAGGCACGGACTTAAAGGAAAGAACCTGAAGATTCTGCAATTCATTGTGGAATTCATCATTGGAGTGTATTAGTGTATTACCCATGTTGGTTCAACGTGAAGGTCAAGCACTCCTGGATCGAAGGGCCTAGGCACATCCTCTTTCAGCTGGACTGCCTCAAGTCCCAGAGAAAGGAGGTGCTGGATATTGTGATGCCAACTGTGAGAAGATCTGCTTGGTATGCCCACAGTGAAGTCATCCTCCAAACACTACTCTGCTCTGAGGATCAGAAGGAGAGGATTGAAGGGGTGGAGAGAATCCTGGCCATCAGGGGAGAGGGGGACCCGGACACTCAGCTGGGGGACTCCTCTGTTAGGAGCAGAAGGACACCTGACATCAATTGTGATGCTTCCAGCATCGGTGACTTGATCAGCTGGTCAGAAGGTGTGTCAGAGCCACCTCTCACCTGCTCTCTAAGCACCTCAGAGGTGAAAAACTTCATCAACACCCCCATGGAGGTACGCAACTGGCCTTGCCACACACAAAGCATTGAGAGGGTTGTTAAAATGGTGACTGAGGCTTCTGCTAAGTACTTCTCACAGGAAAAGAGGGATGGAGGGATCAGGAGACCAGCAGGAAGCTGATGTCCAAGTCTGAGTCAAAGCAGGATTTGTGCAACCTGGCAAAGTTCAAGATGTCAGGAGAATGATCTTTGTAATTATATTCAGTGATATACATGCAGTTCACCTATTAATAAATATATGTAAAGTTGATTTGGCCTTGTCAATATAAATGATTTACCTTATATCTTTTAATATATTATAAAGGGGTTCAAAAGGGTAAAATTGGCAATTTAGAAATACAAAATGATGTAGGTTAGAGTTATCCTATCCAAAAAAGCTCATATTTGAATTCCCCATGTAAAAACACATAATTTAGACACCCCTGATGGTAGGATTTCCTTCAGATTCATGTTGTCACCTGAGTACGACCCGCCCTAAATTGGGGTGGGATGCCATCCCACAACTTTTAATTAAATGTAAAATCATCCCACTACTTCATATTTACATTAAAATCATCCCGGAACTTTACAATGTAAATATGATTTTCCAGAAATAGAACAGGCTTTTTGTTAGCTTATTTGTTTCGCTAAATAAGATTACATGAAATGATGAAAATATAGTTTTTGTCGAAAATTTATTGAAAATAAAACAATATTTTACATAAATTCCAATAAAATCATTATTCATTCCCTTTACGGTCATAGTTCTCCCCATTCCCTCCCAAAGTTGGGAGGGAATGGGGGAGAAACGCGTTCGAGTATATATATATATATATGATTCGAGTTTACCATCCCGCTACCTTTTTTTCCCACTTCGAGCACTGTGTGTATATATATATATATATATATATGAGTAAAAATACTGCAGAAATACATTTTAAAACCTGTATTAGTTAAAAAATTTATTATAAAATAACCTAACAGTTAATTTCGATTATACTTACAGTTCCCAAAACAAAATGCAGCAAAAATTAAGTGTAGTATTCGAACAATGTTACGGCACTCAAGTCAACCACAATTAAATACAGTATAAATAATTTTTTTAAATTCTCATTGACGTGACAACTCTCAACGTTCATTCTTCATAACGAGAAATGAAACTGTTTGAAAGACTAAAGTCGTTTTCCTTTCGTCTGAAACTTGACTTGAAGTCACATTCTTTCACTGGCTTCAAGTCAGATTTGTAGACAAAATGAACGCGACAACTTGAGTTTGTGACGTCAAATGTAAACAAAACTCGGGCCCATTCTTGGCTAGGCCTACTTCGTAGTTCAAGGTTAAAGGCTTAGTCATTCGTCTGGACACTCAACAGGGGGCAGCAGAGTGCAATATCGGTGCAATGCTAGGCACACAAGTATATATGATATATAGTCGCAATAATAATATAAGACCTCTTCCCATCTTTACTTAAGCTAACATGAACGGTAACAGTAATATCATCTTCGTTGCAAATGTATCGTTTATCTTTAGTAAACTAGACAAATTTGAAAGTATCGGTTAACGTGTATCATCGCTAAAATTTCATTAGTATTATATACAGTATACAAAATTTCTAACTATGAGACGACAACACACGAAAATTAAAAGTATTTTCCATTGTGGATTCTTCAATTCTGAATTATATATTAAGTAAACGAATTATTAGCAACAATAGACATTAGTAAAGCATTTGATGCTGTCACACGCTTCCCTCTCATAAACAAAATACTCAACACAAACATGCACAATAACACCAAAAGGTGGCTGAGCAACTATCTTTCAGGAAGTTACTCACATGTCACATTTAATGGCAAGTCATCCAAAAACAAGCTTTTTCCGAACGGGGTCCCTCAAGGCTCTGTTCTCTCACCAACACTGTTCAACTTATACATGCATGACATTCCAACACCCATAGATAACAAGCTTACCTTATCATCATATGCAGATGACATCACTCTAACACCCACCCACAACATCGACACCGCTACAAATAACCTACAAACATACATAAACAGTATACAAGACTGGCTCACACACAATAGACTCAAAGTAGCACCCACAAAATTAACCATTACCTTGCTTACAAGCAACACAAAAGAAGAACAGATAACTCCACAGCTTACACTAAACAACACCAACATTCCACACACTCACAGGACCAAAATATTTGGGGTCACATACAACACACATCATTATCTTTTGCAAACCACATTCAGGACATTAAAAACAAATGTACGTCAAGACTTAACACGCTTAGGGTACTAACAGGCACAAACTTTGGACACCAGCAGGAAACAACATCACTCATATACAAACAATATATTCGCTCAGTTATGGACTATGCTAGCCCATGCTGGGTACCCATTATCTCAAACACACATATAAACACCTTACAGACAATACAAAACAACGCACTTCGTATCATTACAGGATGCACTCAAACAACACCAATAAAACACATGCACACAGAAACAAAAATACTGAAAGTTAGGGAACATTTAGACATGAGGGGAACACAATTCATGGCAGCAGCGACAACTAACCCACAACACCTTTGCCACTACGTGTACAATCATGCACCGACACCTCGCACCATTAAGGTAACACCAGAGAGACATTATAACCAAATACTGAATTCCATACCACATCCCACAGACATCACACTACAGAAAACACATACACACACACCTAACCCACAAACACTGACACGACTCGGTCCGAATGCGGTCCTAGGTGCGAAGCCGCCACCCATTAACAGGTCAGAGATCAGCCTGAGCAGATCGGATCGAGTTAACTTAGCACGATTCCGATGTGGACATCACCCCAACTTACAGACATATAAACACAGACTAGACAACTCCACAGACGACACCTGCCACCTGTGCCAGGACGCACCACAAACAATTGAACATATTATGACAGACTGTACCACTCTAGCACAACAGAGAACACAACACAACATCACTAGTGCGCTGAACCTCTGGTCCACTCCAGAGAGGGCGATCGGTTACCTGCGTGCCACCGGCTTGCTCGATCAGGGTGGCTGATCGGCTAAACAACAACAACAACATTAACCTATTCGTAGAGTATAGCTTAGTTGGCTTTAATGAAATGTTTAAATAGCGACTTTTAACTTCATTAAAACTTTATAAGCACAGGAAAATATAAGAAATATACTGAGAACTTCAAAATAGCAAAAATAATGATGACTGGTTAAGAAGTAGCCTTCTAAACGCCTTCGTTTAGTTATAACGTTATACCGGATACACTGGTCTTTCTGAAGGCGTCCTTTTCTACAGACTGTTCAATTTGTCTTAAGTTTTGTTTACCAGTTTTGACTAGTAATTTACATCGACAACGCTGCCCTTTTCTGAATACGGTATGTATGCCCCCTATTGTACTCCAAAATAATGCAAATTGGTACTTGAACATTTTTTACACTGTACACAAATAAATGAATAAATAAAATTTTAATTCATATTTCCACTCTTCTTTCATCTTCTGTATGTACGAGTACTATAATTTATGGAGGCAGTGGCCGATTAGAACTGCATTTCCTATTTTTGCTATGTACAGTACTTCTTTCATTCCTTCGCTCAAAATATGTGATATTTTACGCTGGTTGGTATGGCGTACCAGGTACGTCAAAGAACTAAAGTGGTCAATGGGTTGATGAAGATTTTAATTCTACTTAATATTAATTCGAAAAATAAATTTAGAAATCAATGAGATGAAGAGAATGAAAAAGTTCTTAAAACAAAGTCGGACGCGAGCACAATTTTTAAGAAGAGTGCAATAGAATGAATGTAAATACTCAAGGAACATCTCTGAAGCGATGTGTCCCTAGAAATCTGGTTTGGAAACAAGCACTTAATTCGCGTTACAATGTGCGTAATTTATCAGAGTTTAAAATTGGTGAATCCTGGAAAGTTAAAATGAGTCATGTGCGAATGGTAAGATATTGCGACCTCCTCGAATCATTCACTGCAGACGATCCTCCATAATGAGTCGCAGTTGTAGGAATGAGAACAAACACATTATTGACAGAATTTAAATAAGACTTAATAAAATAAAAGAATTAGATTCTGACCTTGAGATGCAAAATAATCCATGTCAGGAACATCAACCAATTTGATGGCGTTTGAGGGAAGCGGAGCCCCCACGTGGTCGGGTCTGAAGTCTCCTTGAACAGAGAGCGTTGCTGGGGCTACGCATTCTGTCTGGCCGTATCCTTCCACGATCTGAGACACAATTCGAAAAATATTCTTAAATTTTTGTACAAATAAATTTTCCCTAAAACTGGACTACGTCGTGGCCAGTGTCGTAACAACACCGCTTCCCATCGATTAGTGAAGTTAAGCGACAGTGGGTCTGGAGAGTAATTGGAAGAGAGATTGTCCTCCGCATCCATATTATGTAGTGATACGTGGTTCGGATCCCAAGTAAGGCCGTAGGTCTCCTCCGTTATATGACGCTGGACATTGCGAGGGAGGTTAACATCATCATCATCATTATTATTATTATTATTCCCTAAAACTGAAAACTCTCGCGTACCTAAAGTGAAAATACTCGAGTAATACATGAATACTTGATGGACGCAATTGCCAAAGAAATTTATTTTGAGCCGCTCATGACTAAATATAAGTAATAGAAAATACACGAGACGACAACATGAATAAATCAAAATGAGCCTAATCACTTTTTAAGACTGATTTGAAAAGACGTCCATATTCAATTCTTCTTTACGTTCCTCAATTTTCTTAAAAGGACGCTCATTTAAATAGAAATTATAGTTAGTTTCTTTTACGAATTTTAGTACAATGGACAAAAATTTTAACTGCATTTGGTTGATTCCCTTGAAGTGTATGCGTGCGCGTAGGCAACTGGGCATAAGTGAAGTCGAGTGTGAAATAATTCACAGATGCAGTGGGCTAATTTTTTTGCGCGGTAACACTTTTGGTACTACAGAACATTAAAAAAAAATTATATAAAAAAAATCAAAAATCAAACATAATTTTCAGTCAGAAAAAAGATAAATTAGTTCTGATTAGGTTAATTTACGATAGATTAAGTTAGTTAAGGTTTCGTTAGGTTAGATTAGCGAGTACCTCACTATTTAAAGATTTAACAGAAACCGCCCTTCGAGCCCTCAGTTGCGACCGAAACACTTATCGCGCCTTTCTCGGTTCGATGGTACTAAGGTTAGGTTAGGTTAAATTATATATATATATATATATATATATATATATATATATATATATATATATATATATATCAGGTCATCCCATAAGTAATGTCGTTCTTTTACATTGCTAAACTCGCGTCGTGTTTGCACATGTTTCTGTATATATTTTGTGGAAAACTCGAAATTTTTATGTGTTTAGACTTTAGAGTTGTTACTTCTCAAAGTGAAGTTTCATCGCATTAACAATTTTCGTTTATTTCACCCTTAAGCTTAGTCCAGACCAGGATACTTTGTTTCCAAACAATGTATGTATACAGTTGAGCGACTCTGTTTGTCAACTGTCCAGAGACTGTTTCGAAACAGTCGGGATACAATTGGTAAACATTGTTGGGCGTCCAGACCAAGTTACACCTTACACCGGAAATTGGCGGGAATAGCAGTTATCAACGTGATGTCGCTGAGGAACTATGTAACCGCTGCAGTGTGTGCTGCGTATGTTGTGATTGCGTCGGGAGAAAAGAGGCGGAAAGCAAGGCGAAGACCTAGACGTTGGTGGATGAAGAACGTTTTGGAAGAAGGAACAACATATGGAGATAAACTTATGACAAATGTAATAGAGGGTGTACATGGTGCAAAAAACATTGCAGAACTGTGAAAAAATCATTATGAAACCCTATTTAATTGTTTCGGGGGGGGGGGGGGGGGGGGATAGACTAAATATATGCCTAAATGTAGAACGCTCTGAGGAACTACTAATTAATGACTCAGAAATCTGGCAGGCTATTCGTAAGTTAGATGATAACAAAAGTTGTGGCCTAGATGGCATACAAGCAGAACATTTAAAATGTTGTAGCCCTCGTATAATACCTATGCTTGCAATGTGTTTCACAAGCTGTATGATACATGGGTACTTGCCACAGTCCATTTTGTCAGTTGTATTGTTGCCAGTTGTTAAAAATAAGGGTGCTAGTATCTGTGATAAGAATAATTATAGGCCAATAGCACTTGCCAGTATACTTTCTAAAGCGTTAGAATATGTCATTTATAATAGGATAAGCACTTACTTGCAGACTTATGACAATCAATTTGGCTTTAGAATGAAACATGGTACTGATATGTGTATTTATATGCTAAAGGAAGCCGTCCTAAAGTATAAGATGTCAAGTAGCAATGTATATTCTTGTTTTTTGGATGCATCAAAAGCATTTGATGTAAAAAAAACGACATTACTTATGGGGTGGCCTGAGATATATATATATATATATGAAAATTATTTCACGAAAGTAACACGTGAAAAATATTTATGATGAATAAAACCACGAAGGAAAGGAAACACAGAGTGGTGCTCAAGCGTTTTCGTCTAATGACATCCTCAGGATGTCATTAGACGAAAGCGCTTGAGCACCACTCTGTTTCCTTTCCTTCGTAGTTTTATTCATCATATATATATGAAAATATGAAAATTATTTCACGGAAGTATATATATAATATATATATAATATAATAAAAAAAAGATATATATATATATATATATATATATATATATTAAAAGTCGCTACCTTACTTATGCGGAGATGCACACACACACACACACACGTGTGTGTGTGTGTGTGTGTGTGTTTCAGCGAACGAGAATAGTATGAATTACGTAGTCGTACTTACAACGCATCCGAGCGCGCATCGCATAAAGGTGAGAACATTTCCCGCCAAAGGAGCAGAGCCGACTACGAGAAGCCTCAGTCTTCCTCCCATTCCTTCTTGCACTTTCTTGAACACTAATTTGTCCCAGATCGATGTTCGCCTAATCACACCTCTGAAACAAAATAAAAATAAACCACTGCTTAAAGTAAAATTTATGCATAAATACAGTGCAGAAAAATCTCTTACTACCTTGGTTACCTTGGTTTAGCTTCCGCCCGAATTGTTCATTCTGACGAAGGTCAAGCTTGTCACTCCACCTTAGACCTACAGTTTAACGTGGAATCCGAACCACGCCCCACCAACAGCCCAGCATCTTAACCAGTGGTGTAGTGCTAAATAAAGAAGTGAGGGAACGCATTTTGAAATTGTTACTCAGACGCGGGGGGGGGGACAATGGCGAGCGCGGCGAGCCCATACAGCTGGGGGTCCGGGGGCACTATAAGCCCCCCGGGAAATCTTTTGAAATCTGACCAATTTCAGGGATATTTTGAGGTCATATGCACTGGATATTAGGATATATTCCAAGGTTGAAGATGCAGTATTTCCAGTGTCATTAGATATACGATCAATAAAAATAGCTAACAACTGGAATGATTAACTAAAAAAAAGTTAACAACTGGTACGCCGTGGTGACTGTTTCACCAGATCTTTATAGGCTAGCATTGCCTCAGTCGAAGCTAAAAGAAATGAAACAGTTAATGATTCTTTCTCATATTTCTTCTAGGGGTGGGAATTAAAATTTCATGACGTTAGAGATTTGTAAGTTCGGATTTATTTGAAATAGTGAGGGAACGCCGTTCCGTCTACCAAAAAAAGTAAGGGAACGCCGTTCCCACAGCACTACACCACTGGTCTTAACTACTAGGCTACTCAGGGTACCCATTTGTCTACCAACCAATTTTTATTGTGTGTAAGGATAAACAGCTGGGTTTGCTGCGCGCCGCCTGCCGTCACTGGGTCTCGATTCCGGGGCCGATGGATTCGTAGTCAGCGACGCTAACCACTACACCACCAAGGCGCATACTACTACTACTACTACTACTACTACTACTACTACTACTACTACTAATAATAATAATAATAATAATAATGTTTTGAATAGAGGCCCTTTTTCTGATATGTTAAAGCTTCTACTTACTAAATACATAAAACTTTATTTTACAATTTTCCCTTCATGACAGAGTGGTGAGAGATCGTTCCTGTACGACATTTCTTAAACTGATAAATTGAGAAAATTACACCCGCAGTCACATATGTTATTACATTATAATCAATTATCTACAAACCCATTTCGATTCTCCATTGGGTGGATACGACGCTTGAAATAGGGAATGAAAACGTTCAAATCAAATAACACACAAGTATACGTAGGAATCACCACCGGGAATAAGGTACCATCCGAACCTCAGGGATTCAGTGTTACTTTTCTTGACAAGGTTCGGGTATACCTCTCGGGCAGTGGTTCTCAACCTTTTTTAGGCTAACGCCCCCTTATGTCCATCAATATTTGCCGGTGCCCTCTCATAAAGATAATAAGGATAAAGGATAAGTGATTTATTAATAGAAGGTAACAATTTTACAGTTTCTTAGCGTCCCCTTAAGATTCTCAAACGCCTCCTGGGGGGGCGGTGGCGCCCACGTCGGGAACCACTGCTCTAGGGGTTTATTAGGTGAGACCAACGTCTCTATTTACTGTATACACATCATAAACCACTTCCTTTTCTCTCTGTTACTCGTTAACTCTTGTACCACATTTATATTAAAACCGCACATTCATACTAATTTCATCCTTCCTTCATTTACAGTTTTCCTCTACTTCTCACACCATGCAATCATTATTATACACCTTTTTCACATTTCTGTTCTTATTCATTCTCCACACATCACATACCAAAGTAGCGTCGACAAGACCATAACATCAACACTCTAAAAAACTAAACTTAACTTAACCTAATCTAGCGTAATTTAACCTAACCAAGCCTAACCTAATAATAATTTGTCGATAGAATGTCAAGTCGACCAGAGGTCATAAGGCTGAGCGTACTATCTTCCATTCTCATCAATGACTTTTCTCTCCACACTTTTCCCTAACATCTTCATTTCTCATACGGTCAATCCGCATCACATAAATCATACCTCTTAAATTATTTATTTTGGATCACTTTAACATATTGCTTCCCAGGAACCTCTCTTTAACATATTGCTTCCCAGTGTATATCACTTTAACATATTGCTTCCCAGTGTTAATCACTTTAACATATTGCTTCCCAAAAATAGACATTACACAACCAATTACAATTACATTACAATAGTTTATAATATTTAGAGATTAGCTAGTCGAGAAAATGTAAATTTATGGACAACTTAACATAATTATTATGCTTTGCCATTTTTTGTGAATGTAAAATATTTGGATCACCTGAAGATCAGGGTCCCCAGCCTTCTTTAGTTAGCCTTATAAGGCTAATTAACGAAAATATCACGACCTAACCTAACCAATCGTTAGGCCAACTCTACGCCCTTGACGATTGGTTAGGTTAGGTCGTGATATTTTCGTTAGTTAGCCTAGATTACCAACCTCTTTCTAACCAACCAACCTTTCTCTTTTCAACATATTGCTTCCTAATATTAATCACGTTAACATATTGCTTCCCAGGAGGGATCACTTTAATATATTGCTTCCAGAATGCTTTGGGAAGCAATATGTTAAAGTGATCCTTTATTTTAACTATTCTCACTTTTGACAGTGAACTTGTTATGCCAAACAAGGATCTAATATCTATACATCAGTGTTGACAGCAAGACCAAGACACCATGAAAACTTGTTGCTACATAGAGGCGGGGCCACCAGCTTGACCTCCGTGTGAAGAGAGACCAACGCACGAAACAACATAAGGTTCATCTATACCCAAGCACTACCTTCTAACCAAGGCTTTTATCGCGTCTATAACATGTTTAGTTTGTTTTACTCTACTTTCAAATTTCAATGTACTTGTACCTTTTTTGTCAGTAAAACTTCTCAACTATTTAAATTCTTTCACATGAAATTTTCTTCATTTACCACTCTATTACCTCAAAGATTATTTGATTACATGCTGATTCTCCTTTTCTTTCACCGACAACAACCATAATTTGATTTATATTCACTTTCAATAATCTCCAGTGGCGTAACTAAAGTTGGACCGGGAACCCCATGGTTCTCTCCTGCTGTGGCGAAAGTTGGGTTTTGTTGGTACTGCAACACTGCTACTTTTATTGTCAATACAATTGACTTTTGACAGCAAGGTAGAGAAAAATAAATTTTGACATGTGATGTAGCGGTCGTAACCTATAATGAATATCAGAGAGGGGCATACAATTGGGATTGTTATATGTTTGTCACTAAAAGTGCTTTTTTTTTAATATTATGGAAAATCTTTCAACAATTTTCATTTTAATAATATATATATATCAGAGGCAACGGCGGGGGTCAGGCAGGTCAGCCTCAGCCTGACCTAACTTTAAAAGAAAAATAAATTTAATCTCCTGGTCATCATGTAAAATTTAAATTTGTGTATTTCAAAGATCTATTTATTATGGTCACTTTATTAGAGCAATATAAATTTTAGAATGTCGCATTTTTCCTTCTCTCCATGCGCCGCTTCTTTGGGCAAAATCAGACTTGTTTTATGACGCCTGAGCGACCGAGCGCATTAAGCCACAAAGTCAGATCAGGCATCATTTCCAATGCCTTGCATCACACTTATGAAAAAATGAAACTTTTACAAAATTTAATGTAATTTAAAATCAACATTAGTATAGCATCTGTCAAAACAATCAGGTAAGTATATAATTTTGTCAATCTATTTTTTCAAAGAAGAGAAAATCGAGTTTTTCAGTTTACAAGTCAGGCATATTTCTAATTGCCTAACATTACGCTGGATGCCAAATCTCATCCCCAGAAAGCTGTTTGAGTGAAAATAGAGATATGTGGCAACTATGAATTGCGCACGGCTTTCCTCATCAGGGTTGCCAGATTGGCTTTTTTAAAGCCAAATTCCATAAATTTGGCTTTTTTTCAACTTGCTTGGCTTTATAATATCAATGTGGCTTTTTTAGCTGTTTATTGGCTTTTTTCAAATTGCTTGGTTTTATAGTATCAGTTTGATTTTTGGGCTTTTTCCAGGATCTTTTTTTATTTTTGCCTTTATAATATCAGTTATACTGTTTAGCCTCTTTTAGCACGTGTTTTTTTCCTTGTACCAAACGTGTATAGTGAATCTAGTCTTGTCCGTGGCGTTACATTCGAGATTCATACACGTTTGATACTTGTTCAAACGGAACGGATGCCGGGACGCGGGGCGCGGGCGGGAAAGCAGTCAACACTTAGCATCGGTGCGGATCGGTACTGCGCGTCGTGCGTGTGTAGGCGGTAAAACTTGGCTATCATTCGAGTGAACCAGTTTAGTTAAAGTTCTAGTTTATGTAAATTTTGTTTTTGTTCTACAACCATGTCATCAAAGAAGTGGAAGCTATCGTACGACAGCAGCCGTAAATACAATAGTAAGTGGGAAGAAACGTTTGTTTGGGTGAAAAAGTCTGTTGATGGCTCAGATTCAGCTTATTGCAAACTTTGTCATTGCAATATTGCTCCACGAATGAGTAACCTCTCAAATCACGAAAAGTATATGGTGTCGAGGCTACTTGTTCTAATGTGGAGGACACTGCTGAAGAGGATCTGGAGCTTTTCATGTAATGTGAGTATGTGATCTATACTTAAAATTATTTGGCTTTTTTTTGGCTTTTTTTCGTGCATAGTTTGGCTTATCACTTAGGTTTGCATCTGGCAACCCTGATCCTCATTGTCAGTTAACTCAGGGACCGTGTCGTATTCGTTTCAATGCGTTTGAATTTTTCTTCTTTTGTGCTTTTTGTGCGTGAGTTTTTTTCTTTTTTTACTCGACCTTAGATACCCATTTACATTGAAGTACATTTATAAAGATCCTGATTTTACTGCCAGCAAAAATGTTAAAGAACTGCTAAAATTATGCATTGACTTAGATTTAGAAAAAGCTTTTAGCGAATCTGCAAAACTGTTTAGATTGATTTTAACTATACTAGTGAGCAGTGTATCCACAGAGAAGTTTTTCAACATTATATCGAATTAAGACGTATCTAAGGAACAGAACTGGCCAGGAAAGACTAGTATGTTTAGCAAGAATTGCAATAGAGAAAGAAATTGTGGTTTCCCTGGAGAGGCAAAAGATTCTACATGACAAGG
>JAJOZX010000042.1:847500-957500 GCA_023014485.1 Bathynomus jamesi | reverse complement strand
AGGGTGTCCGAAAAGTTGGGAAACAGAGGAACTATGGTTTTCAAAAAAAAAAAAAAAAAAAATATATATATATATATATATATATATATATATATATATATATATATATACACACACAAAACGAGTTAAATTATTCCTAATAATACCTAAAACTGCATAAAGAGGAAAAGATTTTTGGCTCCAAACACACGTGCAAAAAAAACAAGGTATTTTAATATACTTTCACTCAAGTATTTACCGAGTTAAATCTAATTATATATATATATATATATATATATATATATATATAGAGAGAGAGAGAGAGAGAGAGGCGTGTGAAGTTCTGTAATGAAGCAAATATTTTTTTTTGTCGGGGAAGGGGGCGGGAAGTTTAGTATCGTCAACAACTTTCAAATTAATGGTAATCCTGTATTTACATCCCCCACCCCAATTCTCCACCCGGGACATCTTGAGGAACGGAATGAGGAAACAGTGAAGAATCCGTTGTTAAAGTACCTATTTTCCTTTGGCTCTACCGTGGCTTCTGAGTGCCAGGCTCTTACTCTTTGATGCCAATACTGAGTACCGTACTAATAACTCTTACTTGCAGAAAAGAAATAAACAACCAGAAAGTATCATTGGTAAATATTATACTCGTATAGTCAATTATTATTATTATTATTATTATTATTATTATTATTAACACTATGAATGGTAGTGTTAACTTCTGGTGTTGAGAATTGGCAGGTAATTTGATATTTTAAACTAAACTCATTTCTGTCCAATTATTGCGCTTCCTGATTTAAAAAGAAATTAACCGCGGATGTGAATTTTCAGTCGATGTTCAACAGGTTCCTCAAAATGTGTGTTCCTTTCCAAAGGGGCAGGTGGGGATGTGGGGGTCCAAAAATCGCCTAAACGTGGCTGTACAGTTTGGCTGAAAATCTACCTAGAAACAAAAAGTTTCTAAAAAGCCTAAAATATTAGTAATCATGGTTGAGTTTTTGTTTTCAGATTTTATTACTGTCGCCAACAAGAGCAAAATATTAAAAGAAAACAAAATATTACCAATTAGTAATTTTTTTATGGTTTTTAGGAATTATATGTTCGTAGGGGATCTTTTTCCGAAAGTGTACATCGACGTTCGCGATTTCTTTTTTATTTCCTTTAGTATATTTATTATATGTCTGCATGACGATGGAGGGCATCATTAGTAGGTTAATATTTGCTAAATTACCAAATAAACGTTTCATTGTAGGGAATTTATTCGTTATTTTTGTATTTCACGGAAGAACGGTGAATGAAAACAAAGTTTGCCCGTACAGGTAAGATCGGGACACTCCTATTTTCCAACATGGAGGGAAACTCCCACAGATCTGAGCCCGAACAGTCACGGAGTAGATGGCCGGACCAACCGGACCAACGTCATTTCATCGACAAAAACCAAGCAGTCGACAAATTATTTTGGGTTAAATTAAGTTAGGTTTGGTTTCAGGTTAGTTAAGTTAGTGTTTTAGTGTCGGTTGTTTGATCTTGTCGTCAAAATATAAATCTACCTCGCATTACGATAATAGTCTTGAATTGTCAGTTATTCAAAAGATTTTTATCGGAGATAACATTCTTTATGTACAATAGAACGTTGGCATTACAACAGTGTCAATTATACCTTAATTTCAAGCGAGCGTTTTTCACACCTCCTTATCATTCCAACACAGTTGATATAGGGTTGTTGTCAGCTGTATGAATACAGCCTCTCATATGACAACTTCCCAACTTGTATTAGTGATCGAGGTAAACATTTAAATCTAACAGCTTGAAGAAGATTTTGGACTAAAAGAAAATTGAAAAGAAGAAGAATGCTTTTATTTGAGAAGAGGAAATCTTACCATTTCCTTTACGTTGCTATTCGCTCCAATGGCCTCAACTTCCTCGAATGCTTTTATGTCAATTCCTATTTTCTTCGCTTTCGTTTTTGTTGCATCTGAAACATCCTTGATTGCAACGAGTAAACGAAGGCTTCGTGGTGCGTTGTTCATGAGTTGCAACATTTTTTTCTCATCTTGACAAACAACCGTTGAGATATTCGCTAAGTGACATAAATAACGCAATAAATAATGCAAAATTGATGGACGTTTCAGCGTATCTTTAATTCTTCTGTTATGGTTGTTCAGCATCGAAATAAAATGCCTCACTAGAGACAATCATCATACTTCAAAGTTATACGTACTCTACTAACCATATTAAGTGCTTAACCCTTTAACGCCGAACTTTTTTGTAGGGTTAAGTCTAAATGCGTGTATTTGAAAATAGGCAACAAGTGAAGGTAAAGGGTTAATTCTCAAATTTTTTTGCGTCCAAAAAAAAATGATTAATATTTACCTTGAGAAATGATAAAACTACACGATTCAGGGCCAAGTGTATCGTATAGAGGAACAATCACCATAGATTGACAGTAAAGACCTTGTTCTGTCAATATCCACTCAGGACAATTTTGTGAGTAAATTCCAACGAATGTCTTGGGCCCCGGCTCTAAACCAAGACTTACTAGGCCTGCACCAAAGTTCCGTGCCCTGAGGAGAGCTTCGTTGTAATGAAGCCATTGGTAGGAGTGGCCATGGAACTCTCTCCATCCCAAACACGGGCCATTATCTGAGGATACACAAAAGAGATAAATAAGATAAAAACTCGGTAAAGAAGAATAAAAATAACAAAAGCTGAATTATGTCTCCTTTCACGATATGAACTACTGAACTATTTCTCAGAAAAAGATTTAATAGCCTAAAAATGAGTGCCCTATAAAATATTAATATATATATATTAATATTGTTTATAATACTCGCAATATTGTTACAGAGCAAGAAAGGAATATCTTATTAGTTTTCTAAATTAAAAAAAGAATTTTAAATTGTTGGATCCACATCCATAATAACATGGATGTTATTATGGATATTACGGGAATAATAAAAGGCATCAGTCAGGACGGCCGGAAACCGGGACAGCATTCAGGCCAAACTAACGTGGCTCATTGCGCTACCTCTTCGATTACACTGCCCAACACCAATTTTGCTGATTTAATTCTAACACCTGTTTTTAGGTAACTTTGGTGCGCTGATTTAAAAAATCACCTTAGTTTTTGCCTATCACGTCAGGTTTTCGAGCAATCAAATACGGATATTTTGGAGATATCGCATTTTGGCAGGGTTATGCCCAATTTTTTTCTTTTCAAAAAATAAGTTTTTACATATTCAGAATCAGCATGGAAAAGAAAAATTGTGAAGGGAGTGAACTTTAATATACATGGTAATATTGACACAAAGTGATTAAAAGTGTTTAAATAAGCAAAAATGAATTCATGATCATGACGTCACGCTCACACCTGGGGAAATCACAGATACCCAAGATTTTAATATGTTGTACATGACCTTTAGATTTAATGCACAGATTTGCGTATTCCACAGATAAAATTTTAACAGCAAACAGCTGTTAACAGGTCTCAAATCATCAATTTGATAAGCGCCCTTCATGGATCACCCAAAATATGCATATTGCATTGCACGAAAACCTGATGTGATGGACAAAATCTAAGGTGATTTTTGAAATCAGCACATCAATATTATCCAGAAACAGGACTTAGAATTAAATCAGCAGCCAAAAATATTTTTTTGTTAGGCAGTGTTATTATTAAATAGCACCATTGGGAGTCGAACCCCCGACCTTAGTGTTATAAGGAAACAGTGTTACCCATTGATTTATGGGCGCCAGCTATTATGGGAATAGGTCGATAAAGCGTCTCGTTGATTATGTCTAACGATGTTCTCGCTACGTCGGGCGAGTAAAAGAAAGATTAGGCCCGTAGGTTAGGTGAGGCTGCTTTAGGTAACTATCGATGCCCTTCTGGCTGATCTTTCGCTTCGACAAATTTTACTAAAGTTTTTTCATGGTATCACGTGGGCATGGTACCAAAATATTTTTTACTAGAACATTCATAGTAAAATTTAAATGTACAAATATTTGTGTTCTATCAAGCGATAATAATTTGCTTGTTTTTGAGATGTCAGCCTTTTTTAATTGATCCTATTAAAAAAAAAAATTGCTGCAGTTTATTTCGTTCTGTTTCCATCACTGTATACACGCAATTATTTTTAAGAACACATTCCCACATACGGAAGACATAAACCCGTACTTTTAATAGTAAAGGCACGCATAATCCAATCAAAAAGCCTCAAACAACAGTTTCAGGCCAAGATTATCTACAACTACCGAAGCAATTTCTGCTCTCTCTCTCTCTCTCTCTCGCTCTCTCTCTTCTCTCTCTCTATATATATATTATATATATATATATATATATATATATATATTATATATATATATATATACACACCCAAAGGGAAAAAAAAAGCGAGTCTAAGGACTTTCAGAATTCTATACCACGTCAGAGGTGTATAGAATTATACGAAAGGCCTTGGAATCACTTTTTATTTTCCCTGTGGGTGTGTACCATTTATTAATTTTCAGGTGTTTAATTGCGAAATCATCCCCCCATATATATATATATAATTATATATTAGTGGTGGACCGGATGTCAGTTTTTCAACATCTGCGGATGCGGATCTTTAATTTCAATATCCGCGGATGCGGATATTTAGTTAATATATCAATATAATAGAATTATGATATATGACAATTTTTCAAATTTCGTGATATTACTATTATGGGAGGCAATGCATAAGAATTAAAAAATATTAATGTTTTCATTATGATAAAAATAATAACTTTCTCAAGAGTTTCAGCCACAGAAAATTCAATGAAACAAGTTTCATTCAATTTTCTGTGTTATCAGCTATTATTTAGGTTTAATATTGTTTGTTCATTAATAATTAATACTTTACAGAATGTGCATGACTGGCCCTTATAAGCTACTTTATAAGCTAATTTAATTGAAATTGCATAATTTATTAAAGGTAATATCCGCATACATCCGCAGTCAGAAGTGCGGATGCGGATGCGGATATCCGGTCCACCACTAAATATATATATATATATATATATATATATATGGAGGGGCGACAAGCTTGACCTTCGTGAAATGAGGAATCATCGCGCGGAACATTTGAAAGGTTGAAAGGTATAGGCAAATTAAATAATTAATAAGTGTGTGGAGAGAGTTGACTTGACATTTTGTTGACAAGTATACTATGGATTTGATTAAGCTAGATTAGGTTAAATTGGTTGTTTGGGGTGTCGATGTTATGGTCTTGTCAATCCGATGGGTATAGATC
The DNA here is from genome assembly GCA_023014485.1 of Bathynomus jamesi. Classification (NCBI taxonomy): domain Eukaryota; kingdom Metazoa; phylum Arthropoda; class Malacostraca; order Isopoda; family Cirolanidae; genus Bathynomus; species Bathynomus jamesi. Next base: position 952,242 of record JAJOZX010000042.1, on the reverse strand, counting down.
CCCGTAACAACACTATAACCGTCCACAAATACAGAACATAATTAATGGTCGCTACTTTTATGTTTAATTACGGGTCTGAGGGTGGCACGATGTTCACTGTATAGTTTTTGTCACTGTGAATACCATTTATTTACAGTGTATGATAGTTTTTCTGTGTCATTTGCTGTTATTTTTTATTAAGCTTTACTTAATTTATGACCTTTACGAATCATACATTACGCTCAGGAATGTCTTCAGACACGATTCTCTTATGACACAGTTTTTGTTAGTGTTTTTTGCGAAATTACTTTACACTTTTATTGCACTGTAATATTTTTAATTTATATATACAGTATATATATATATATACACACACACAAAAAGTTTTGAAAATTCAATAAATTTTAAGTAACTTGCAGCTTGGCTCAAGATTTGCGGCCTAACTGGCACAGTGTCAGATTATTATCAAATTATTACCATAGTTCCCACTAACAACACATAATGTACTCGCATATGCTGTAATACAAAGCATTATAACTGCCTTTAACGTCAACAAAATAACGCAGTAATAATCCTTTTTGAGGTGGACAAACACGGATGGATAGAGATAGAGAGATGAGAGATGAGAGATATCATATGTATGTAATTGGTAAGTAACAATAGGAAATGGTTTTAAAATTCATCGCAAAACTTGACGTTCAAATAAATTCTTCGAGGTCACAGAGGTCAGCCCGAAAAATCATGCAGAAATATATTAAAACTTTAAAAAAAATCTAGTAACATTTCTCTAATAATAATAATAATAATAATATTATTATTATTATTATTATTATTATTACTATTATTATTATTACTATTATTATTATTATTATTATTATTGCAATACCTTTTAGGTATGACCTGAAAGTTATGTGATCATACATACGATGCAGAAGTAGTCCCGCCCTTCCTAAATTCTCCCCAGAAACTATTCACTAAAAATAAAGGAAATTAAAAATACATCCAATAAATTCCTGATAATAATTTCGTTTCGTTTAAAGTGACTGCTTTATTTGGCTTCGTGCATGTTATCACTTCTTCTATCAACATCTCAACTCATTTCTTCTTCTATATATATATATATATATATGATGAATAAAACCACGAAGGAAAGGACACACAAAATGGTGCTCAAGCGCTTTCGTCTAATGACATCCTCAGGAACACTGAAGTACATAAAAAGGTTAAGCCTATATATAGGTTACAGAAAGAAAAAAAGAAAAAATAAATAACATACACACACACACACACACATATATATATATATATATATATATATATATATAATATACACACATATACATACATATCTATATATACAAATACATACATACATACATATATATACATAAACAGAGAAGTAAAAATTAAAAATTAAAAATTAAAACCTTAAAGGATTACCAGTGAGGCGTACAGATTTGTAAGGAAAAATATCGATTTTTAGCACAAGATCAAATGAATTATAAAAATACAAATTTATACTGGAACACTGCCCGGGTTTTAACACACTGCTGCCTATGGTCAGGTTCGATATATATAAAAAATAAATGCAAATTAAAAGTTAATAAAGTAGAAGACAAGTTTACCAAAGATTTAATGTTTTACCCTTCTTATCTAAATCTGTTTTAAAGGAATTCAAACTAACAGGATCGAGTTGAAAAAGACCTTTGCTTATGTTGAAGTTATTTGAAAGTTGGATAATGGCAGACTCAAGAATATTTCTATTAACAATGTTGCTTGAATGGAATAAAACTGAAGCATTATTCCAATCAATACAGTGGGCTAACTCTGACAAATGGACAAAAAGGGCACTGGACAACTGTCCTGTTCTAACGGAATATTGATGCTGTTTTATACGTGTGTGCAATACAACAATATTGTGAAAAATATCATAGTAAAAAATAGCCCTACCAATAATTCAGGCATTATCTATAAAATTGTGTTGTAAACAATGTGATTCCTTTTACATAGGTCAGACGGGAAAGGATTTGCACACACGTATAAAACAGCATCAATATTCCGTTAGAACAGGACAGTTGTCCAGTGCCCTTTTTGTCCATTTGTCAGAGTTAGCCCACTGTATTGATTGGAATAATGCTTCAGTTTTATTCCATTCAAGCAACATTGTTAATAGAAATATTCTTGAGTCTGCCATTATCCAACTTTCAAATAACTTCAACATAAGCAAAGGTCTTTTTCAACTCGATCCTGTTAGTTTGAATTCCTTTAAAACAGATTTAGATAAGAAGGGTAAAACATTAAATCTTTGGTAAACTTGTCTTCTACTTTATTAACTTTTAATTTGCATTTTATTTTTTTATATATATCGAACCTGACCATAGGCAGCAGTGTGTTAAACCCGGGCAGAGTTCCAGTATAAATTTGTATTTTTATAATCCATTTGATCTTGTGCTAAAAATCGATTAACTTTTAATTTGCATTTTATTTTTTATATATATCGAAACCTGACCATAGGCAGCAGTGTGTTAAAACCCGGGCAGTGTTCCAGTATAAATTTGTATTTTTATAATCCATTTGATCTTGTGCTAAAAATCGATATTTTTCCTTACAAATCTGTACGCCTCACTGGTAATCCTTTAAGGTTTTAATTTTTAATTTTTAATTTTTACTTCTCTGTTTATTGTATATATATGTATGTATGTATGTATGTATTTGTATATATAGATATGTATGTATATATATATATATATGTGTGTGTGTATGTATGTTATTTATTTTTCTTTTTTTCTTTCTGTAACTTATATATAGGCTTAACTTTTTTATGTACTTCAGTGTTCCTGAGGATGTCATTAGACGAAAGCGCTTGAGCACCATTTGTGTTTCCTTTCCTTCGTGGTTTTATTCATCATAAATATTTTTCACGTGTTACTTTCGTGAAATAATTTTCATATATATATATATATATATATATATATATATATATATATATATATACACACACACCTCGTTAACCTCGTTTAAGTTCCATGTGTTGGTCTCTTCACACGAAGGTCAAGTTGGTGGTCCCGTCTCTAGGCCTGGCTTGGTGGAGGAGCGAGTTGCTCTCTTGCGCTCCACCGCACATAGCCAGGTACACCCGGCTCATCTGGTACCGCTCTGAGCCAGGTATCTAGTCTTCTCTTGAAGACTTCAACTTTGACCCCTGTAACGATTCTGCGGTCCTTTGGAAGCTGGTTAAAAAGTCTTGGCCTCCTCACAACCAAGCTATTTTCCTTCAGTGCTGAGGAGGTCCCTTGTCGGGCCTTTAATTTGGGAACACTACACATTCTGCCTTTCCTATTTTTCAGTGTTGTTTGGATGGTAATTAGGTTTAGTTTGACGTTTCGTACCAGTTTTTCGATCCTTTTCCATATGTAGATTATGGTGTACCTCTCTCTTCTTCTTTCCAGGGAGTACAGATTTAGTTTACGTAGTCTTTCTCAGTAGTTGAGTTCTTTGCAGCCATAAGTCTTAGCTGTGAAATGTCTCTACGTTTCTTCTAGTTTATTAATTTCTTCCTTTTTATATGGGGACGTCAAAAGACTCACTCAAAACTGAGCAGTATTCAAGTTTCGGTATGATCAGTATTCTCAGCAGGGAAATCATTACTGTCTTGTCCCTCCTTTTGAACGTTCTTAGTACCTGTCCCGCGACTCTTTTTGCTTTGTTTATCGCTATCTGATTTTGTGTCTCGAATTTAGCATCATCCGTCATTATTACCCCCAAGTCGATCGCTTTCGTGCTCCTCTGAATTTCCTGTTTATCTGGAGCTTGATATGTAGTCTAAGTTCCTCATTTCTACCATATCTCAAGAGCTGAAATTTCTCGGTGTTAAAAGTCATATTGTTGTCTTCTGACCATTTGTATATTTTGTTCGTGTCCCCTCTGCAAGGCCTCCACCTCATTTGTATCGCTGATTTTTCTGCTGATCTTTGTATCGTCTGCAAAGGATGTTACTATACTGTTGCTGTTTACTCCACTGTCTGTATCTGTTAGCATGATAATGAACAGGAGTAGGGCCAGTACTGTACCTTATGGTACTGAGCTGTGTACTTCTGATTCTGATGATGATACACCTTGAATTTTGACGACCTGTAGACGTTCTCTGAGGAAGTTGTAGATCCATTTTCCCACTTTGCGTGTTATTCCCATATATTTCATTTTATGTGCTATTATACCGTGATCACATTTGTCGAAAGCTTTAGCAAAATCCGTGTACATGACATCATAGTTTTCATTGCCTTCAAGTGCATCTAGGATATTGTTATAGTGCTCTATAAGTTGTGATAGGCATGATCTTCCTGATCGGAATCCGTGCTGATTTTCGTTGAATCTTTCCAGTCTCCAAAAAGTCAGATTTTCTCTCTGACTATTCTTTTAAATAAATAAATAAATAAATAAATATATATATATATATATATATATATATATATTATATATATATATATATATTAGGGTGGCCCTTATTTTTCGAAATTACAAATTTCACCGTCTCACCCCCTCAATATATTCCATTTGACAAAAAAACAAAATGTGCAAAATCTCAAGTAATTATAAATATTCTTATTGGTGCCGCACAGGGACTCAAATTTAGTTAATTATTGAAACATAAATACACGAATTTTTATTAGCGTTCCATTATAAGGGCAAATAACAGCAGTTAAAGAACAGCATAAACTAAAATAGACATTGACTACTGATTAATTAGAAACTGAATTGAACTAAACATTTTAGGACTGAAAGCATAGTAAATTTGGCCTACAGGATTTTTTATCTCTCTCTCTCCTTATATTTATATATATATATATATATATATGTATATATATATATATATAAGTATTTTCTTTCTAAAAGAAGTGCACAGAAGCTCACCCCGTTCATCCCCCATCAAGGAAGGGGAGTTTCCTCATTTTTTAAATGTACTTCTTGCATGACTTCAGCGTTAAATTTCTCTCATTATCGAATTTCATTCCTTCTTCAGACGGAAAAACGCGATGTTCGCACGAAAATATGGGCCCTACCCAATTATCACCCGAACTGGGACGGAGTATCATCAGGATGTTCCCATTTTGATATCATAAATCATGCCGAGTTATAAGTTAGGATTTCAGTTATCGATCCGTACATCATTTCACTCCAAATATACCACCTGTCATTGCAGGGAGTGGTGTGGTGGCTCCTTACTAATATTCGTTGGTTGCTTAACTCCGTTTCCAAAACTGGAGTTGTACAGCTACTTCATATATATATATATATATATATATATATATATATATATATATATATATATATATATACCGGGTGATTACAAATGATCTTCCCGATTTTAAACATTTGTTACGAAAAATCTAACAAAGCTACAGCGAAAAGCGAGATACACAAATAAAGAATTCAAAAAGTTTTATTTATGAGATATTGAAGTTCAATATGAGTTCCTTTTGTGTCTCTGCAGACATCGAAGCGGTATTCTGTTTCCCTCCATACATTTTGTAGCATATCATACTGAACTTTTCTAACAGCCTCGCGTATTCTTTCCTTCAAACGTTCCAAAGTTGTTGCCATTGGTGGAACAAAAACTTCATTTTTGACATAGCCCCAGAGGAAGAAATCAAGGGGGGTTAGATCGGGCGAACGAGCCGGCCAAAGAAAGGGCCCCCACGCCCGATCTAACGATTAGGTAATTGCTTATTCAGGAATGTTGTAACCTTAAAAAGTGCCACAAAATGAGTTCATATTGAACTTCAATCGCTTGTAAATAAAACTGTTTAAATTCTTCTTTATTTGAATATCTTGCTTTTCGCTGTAGCTTTGGTAATTTTTTCATAATAAATGTTTAAAATCGGGAAGATCATTTGTAATCATCCGGTGTATATATATATATATATATATATATATATATATATATGAAAATTATTTCACGAAAGAAACACGTGAATAATATTTATGATGAAAATAACCACGAAGGAAAAAGGAAACAGAATGGTGCTCAAGCGCTTTCGTCTAATGGTAGTGTTCCTGAGGATGTCATTAGACGAAAGCGCTTGAGCACCATTGTGTTCCCTTTTACTTTCGTGGTTATTTTCATCATATATATATATATATATACACTTTGAAATTTAGCAACCTAAGTCTAAATTACAGTGAAAACTGCACAGTGTCTGAGTGTATTCCAAAACTCTGAAAAGAGGAATAAAAATAACAGAAGTTGAATTATGTCTCCTCGGACATCAATTGAATTTGTAAAGATAATTGCAGGTAAATGCATCAGTAGGAAGTATGATAAAATCGTGTACCAGCAACGTTCTTTTATTCGGTGTTCACATTTTGAAATGGTTAACCCTTTACTGCCCAAAAGGACAAATTTCTAACCTTTCAAATACACGTATTCATAACTTAACCCTACAAAATATTTGGGCAGTAAAGGGTTAAAGGCACGGAAATTCACTGGCACTCGCAAGCGATGTTCGTTAAGGCTTCATTGAATCGTAAAGTATAAATAAATGGCTCGGAATTTTATAGGCATGTCTCAGTGAGTGTGGCACGAAATGGGAAACGATCGACCGCAAAAACAGACGAAAACAAAGTCCAAGTGAATGAATCTATACAAAAGGATGAACGCATAACGATTCGCGAAGTATCTTTCATTGTGATGATATGTAAAGATTCGGTGCGACGACTTCACGCCAAACTGAATGACAGGTGGATGGTAAACAACTGATGAGATTGAGAACGTGGATCATGTGGTGGAAACGCGTATTGAGGTGCGGCAAAAGGTGAAAACTGGTGATGAATTTATCGCGAAAATAGTGACACAAGTCAATACTTGGTTACCGCTCTGTGTCTCTGCATATGAAGTGAGAGATCTGTGAAAGAACTGGTGGCATTTCATATCTCTTCGGCCACAGAAATTCAAGTGAGACACCTTACCGACAGATTTTTATTTTCGGGCAGAGAATAGGTGGTAGCAAGAGGGATTTTGCCAGAGTCGAATACTACAGCAGCGTGGTATTACTAGACAATTGCGCCTCGTTGGTGTAGTTGTTAGCGTCGCTGACTACGAATCCATCGGCTCCGGGATGCGCAGCAAAACCGAGCTCTTCATTCTTCCACACAATAAATAAATTGGTTGGTAGATAAATGGGTATCCTGGGTAGGATAGTGATTAAGGCGCTAGGCTGCTGGTGGGGATTCCACGTTAAACTGTAGGTCTAAGGTGGAGTGATAAGCTTGACTTTCGTCAGAATGAACAATTCTGGCCGAAGCAAAACCAAAGTTAACCACGTACGATTGCTCAGGGACGCCCTTTGAAGAAAGAAAACTGAATTAAAGGACATTCATAATTATGGTTTTCATATGCAGGATTCCAAACAAGCAATTGATTGCTAATTTTTAGCGGATGACAACCATCTATCAGAATTATCTCCGTCAGACTGTCATCTGTTTTCTCCCAATATAGGACCACCTTCGTAGGATACATTTACCACTGCATGATGAGAACCTTGAAAATGGTGCAAGACAGTGGATATGAAAACAAGAAACAGCCTTCTATCGATCTGATAGTATATATAGTTGTTGCCCGCAAATATTACGAGTCTAAATCAGTACGGATTTTTATTCCGAAGCAGAATAAAGGTAGTTACCGAGTTCATGAACATTACTGCAGTAGTAGGACAGTGAGATCCAATTACAAAAAGGAACATTTCGTGTTGTGTCCATTCATTCCATTTAAGTATTCCCCTAAAAAATATATAATAATCATATTCCAAAGTCTTGGATGTACCACTTCCCCAAATCTTCTCGAAGATTTAGTTGGTTCATAATCGCGAAAAAAAAATTAGCATCTACTTGCGTTTCTTTCCTATCGTGACAATTAGGTTTCAAACGTTCATAAACGTTTCCAACGTCAGACAGTAATCAGTGCTTACCTCCTAGAAAATTGTGGTTTAGCTACTTACGAAATTTTGGAATATCACCATCGAAATATAGTGTATATATACTGTAAGTGATACTGTTATTAGAGCATGAACCTAATTAAAATATAGGGAACAACTACAGTTTTCCGTTTAAACGCGAGCTTGAGACGGAACGTAGAATCGATTGAAATAACGTTGATATTCTGTTCGAAGCAGTGGTTCTCAAACCTTTCAGAAGGGCGCCGTTCATATCTGAGGAAATATCCCAAACCTTTACTTTTTATAATCCCCAAATTATCTCGTATAAAATCTATAACTAAAAATAAACATTGTCCAGTAATATCATTGTTTCAGAGAAAGTAGAAAAATTTGTATGTGCTATTTTGAATCGATACTACAGGGCGTCCCAAAAAAATGTATACACACTTTAACAGCTGATAGCTCAATTGATGTTTCTTTCTTTCCAAGTTAAACCCATTAGAATTAATAATGGCAGTCAGACTAAGCTTTGAACAAAGGAAATTCATTCTAAAATGCTACTGGAAGTGTAAAAACGCAGTTGAAGTGCAAAGACAGTTTAGGAGGGAGTTTCAAACAGATCCACCAACGCGACTTACCATCACTCGGATTAGAGATAAGTTTGAAGCCGATGGAACTGTTCAGAATGTCCACAAGAAGCGTTCCGGAAGACCACGGACATCGACAAGCCCCACAAAGCAAGAAAGAGTACTGGAAACGTATCACCAAAGTCCAAGAAAATCTGTGCGGCCAAGCGAGTCGTGAGGTAGGAATTTCAGAATCGTCTGTCCAACGCATTTTGAAGCGCTGTCAATGGAAAAGTTACATTCCAAGATTAGTCCATGCTATTAATGAAGATGATCCGGACCGAAGAGTGGAGTATTGCGAGTGGTACTTGGCACGATGTGGATGTGGATTGGACGAAGGGGTTTCGTAGAATACCCTCCGCGTTCACCAGACCTCACACCACTAGACTTTTTTTATGGGGATACTTAAAAGACAAAGTCTACGCTATAAAACCTGCAACAGTCGCTGAATTGAGAGCAGCCATTGAACGAGAATGCACACAAATACCAAACGAAATGTTTCGTGATGTTTGCGATTCCATTGCTTCGCGTTATCAGCAGTGCCTGGACCAGAACGGACGTCAGTTTGAAAACAGGCGTTGACAAAACAATTAAATAATGTCTGTAGATTCTATTACATTTTGAAAATGAAATGTATTTTAATAAACACTGCCTTTATAATTATTTAAAGTGTGTATACATTTTTTTGGGACGCCCTGTATATTTGTCCTTCCAGATTAGACTCCATCTTATCCGGGAAGCACCACTTCTCGAAGATTTAAATAATCAAAAGAATTTATTACTCTGGCTCTAAAAATGGTTAAAAAAGAATAGCAACACTCAAAAGGAAGATTGGAAAACTTATTGGGCAGAACTCGGAAACCCAAAAAGGTTTCTGAGAAAAAAAACCGTTTCGTTTTGCGTGTGATTGTTCGGAAACCCTAGGGGCAATTTTTACCAGTTTCCATTTTTGCACTTTTACCCGAACCCTACTTTGGGAACCAGTGTCTAAGGTGTCAGATATAGAAGTGATAGATTTTAGGATTGTATCCACTTACTGATCATAAACGACTATTTACTTTACTGACAATTTTACAAATTTTCCTAAAATTATTTCTAACGAAATGTTTTCATAACAACAGCGCATGCGCATAAAAGAGTTAAGAAAGGTAATACAAAAGTTACCTTTTGTTCTAGCTATTTCTTCATTCGCTTCTCCCGTGTTAGGTTTGGATTACTTAACTCTGATGAGAAGTGTGTTATTAGAAGACATTACAATATGGGCTAATTTGTTACACTTTTTTGTCCTGAATTTCAATTAGGCAAACATTTTTCATAGTTTTATATCTCCTCCAAAACTATCAGGTTGTAACATAAATTCTGCTCGATTAGAAAACGGACGATAGATAACACTGGTCTGCGTCATTTTTGAGGTCAAAGTTTTTTTAGTCGTTCTTTTATAATTTTTGCATGCTGAATTAAAAAATGTAACTCATTTTGCTCAATCAGGTCAGGTTTTTATGCTATCTCAATTTTAAAAAAATTAGATAATCGTTACGAAATTAGCAAGTTTATTTTTTTAAAACAGACTTACATTTTAGCCAAGTGTTAGCCAAGCTCTATACAGGGTGTCCCAAAAGTCCCTATCTATTTTGTTGAAATAGGCTGAATTTCAAATAAATGTCACACTGACCTGAATACAGATGTATTTGTATGCAAATTACAAGTATTACACCATTAAAATCTTTAATTAGTAGTTTCCACATGTGCTCCATCTGTATCTCTGCAAATCTCAAAGCGGTCACCTGCATTGCGGAACACATTTCCGAGCATTTCAGGGGTTATTTTCTCAACTGCTTGCGTAATGCGATCTCGCAGATCTGGTAAATCTCGAATATTTCTGCGATGGACATCTGATTTAATGAAACCCCAAGCAAAGAAATCCAATGGGGTCAAATCCGGATATCGCGCTGCCCAGGGCCTATTTCCCCCACGTCCAATCCAACGATTTGGAAAACGCTTGTTTAGGTTTGTCTGAACAATTCTGGCATAATGACATGGTGCCCCATCCTGCTAAAAGACTACATTGTCGAGAATGCCATCTTCAAGAAGTTGAGGTTCTAGAAAATTTTGAAGCATATCAAAGTAAACAGGCCCCGTCACTGTAGCCTCTGCAAAGAAAAAGGGCCCGTAAATCTTAGACTTCGTCATTCCAAGCCACACGTTGACATTAGGTGAGTTTCTTTCCCATTCAGTGAACTCAGTTGGTTTTTCATTAGCCCAGATGCGACAATTATGTCGATTGATTTTACCACAGGTGTGAAAAGTCGCCTCACCGCTAAACAAAATGTGGTCCATTAAATTGTTATTTTGGATTTGTTCGACCAGTTCCGCACACATTGCTGCTCTTTTTGGAAAATCTTCCTCGTGTAAGCTGTGTAACAGCTGAATGTGATAACACTACTTCTTCTTCAGCGTCGAACGCAAGATTCTGTGAACAGTTGTTTTGGGTATGGTTAATCTGTGGGATGCTTGGCGAACTGACATTCTTTGATTGTCTTCGAACATTATGCGAATAGATTCAATGTTTTGTTGTACTGTTCTTGGGCATCCACTTCTTCCTTCATCATGCACAGATCCAGTCCTTTTGAATTTGTTCACCAATTCACGAATTGCTTTATCTGTCGGTCCAGGCATATGAAACATTCTTGAGAATCGGTCTCTAATTTCACAACATTTCATTCCTCTGATGCGACATGTTACTATCATAACGCGTTCATGCACATCTATCACCAATGATATGGATCTGAAAAAATTAATTAAAAATTTAAAAATAATTGAAATAGAAATCTAATGCATGTATTTGTCTAGAAAGGTGCATGCACTCATGTCATTAAAACATTCATTTGAAATTCAGCCTATTTCAACAAAATAGATAGGGACTTTTGGGACACCCTGTATAATAAACAGACACAACTTATTTCTAATTACGATTGTCATTACTGTTTTTCAGCATGAATAGAATGTGCAAGAATGACCCAAACGGGTTCTGCTACATCTGTGGTAAAGTCACTATGTCAGACCGGCAGTCAAACATCACACATTTTGTGAGGAAAAGCTATCACGCCTACTTTGGAGTTAAACTTGGTGACCAGGACAAAGCCTTTGCCCCTCACATATGCTGCAAAACGTGCGTTGAAAGTCTGCGGCGCTGGAGCCACAAGAAGGTAGAGTGTCTACCTTTTGGTGTCCCAATGGTGTGGAGGGAAGGAAGAGATCATACTACTGACTGTTATTTCTGTATGACAAACCTACAAGGTAAGTTAGTATGAATTTAGTATGAATTTCATTTTATACTTACAAAAATATGCCTGACAATATATGAGATATGTCTTTATCTTATCTTTATCTGTCTTTATCTGTTTCCTTTTAGGCATAAATCGAAAAAACAAGCAACACGTAAAGTATCCAGACGTGCCATCTGCCATAAAGCCAGTGCCTCATGGACCAGAAATTCCAATTCCAACACCGCCCGACAACTTTGATTCGTCGTCCGACTCAGATGAAGAAATGGATGACGGTGACATATCTGGTACATACCAACTTACTGCCGAGACAAGTCAACCCAAACTCTTGAGCCAAGCTGAGTTGAACGATTTGATAAGAGATTTGTGCTTGTCCAAAGAATCTGCTCAGTTGCTAGGGTCACGTCTTCGCGAAAATCGTTTGTTAGCTCCAGAAACAACATTCTTCTGGTATCGCAGCCGCGAAGAAGAGTTTCGAGAATATTTCACGTTGGACGAAGAAGCTTCGCTGGTTTACTGTAACAACGTCAACGGCCTCATTGCAGCTATGGGTTTAGCGTATGACCCTACAGAATGGCGGCTCTTCATCGACTCCTCAAGCAGAAGCTTGAAAGCAGTACTACTCTACAATGGTAACAAGGTCGCGTCTGTTCCGGTGGGTCACTCGGTGCAGATGACTGAAAGTTATAGTAACATGGAGCTTTTGCTAACTGCTTTGAAGTACAAACATTACAATTGGATGATATGCGGAGACCTAAAGGTATGTTCGTGTCTACAAAAAAAATACAAATATATATATATATATATTTATAGGTTATAGCCCTAGTGTTGGGTCTACAAGGCGGCTACACCAAATACCCCTGTTTTCTCTGTCTGTGGGACAGCCGAGCAGACAAGCAACACTACGTACAACGCGACTGGCCAGCAAGACGTGGCCTGGAACCAGGTTCTCACAACGTTCTATCACACGCTCTCGTGAATCCGCAGATGATTCTACTTCCGCCGCTGCACATCAAGCTCGGACTTATGAAGAATTTCGTCAGAGCACTCAACAAAGAAAGCCGAGCTTTCGCTTTCCTGAATCAGAAATTTCCACGCGTCAGTGAGGGCAAACTGAAAGCAGGTATTTTTGACGGCCCTCAGATCAGGGAGCTAATGAAAGATGCTCAATTCGACGAAAGTCTGGAGGACAATGAGATCAATGCCTGGCTCGCATTCAAGTCCATTGTCACGAATTTTCTGGGCAACCACCGAAGTCCAGAGTACGAACGTGTTGTCGAGGAGCTCCTGCAGAGCTTCCAGGCTCTTGGTGCACGTATGTCCATAAAGATGCATTTTCTCAGCTCGCATTTAGACTACTTTCCGGACAACTGCGGTGATGTCAGCGAGGAGCAAGGAGAGCGCTTCCACCAGGATATTCGAGTGATGGAAGAGAGGTACCAGGGCCGCTGGGATGTGAACATGCTCGCGGGCTACTGCTGGTGCCTCAAGAGAGACGTTCCAGCTGTGGAACACAGACGAAAGTCTTTGAGAAAGCCCTTTCGTCCACATTAACTGTACGCGTGTACCATTTTTTATATACAGTACTTTGTACATTTTCTGTTAATTTAAGTCCGTTTTAAAAAAATAAACTTGCTAATTTCATAATGATTACACCGGTCTGCATGAAAATGATTTCTTTATTTTGAGTTGTGATTCTGAAGCAGTTCGCTGCGCTGAATTAAAAAATGCTACCAGTTTTTTTCTATCACCCGCAGTTTTAAAGTTATTAGCAAAACAATTTTGGGGCGTTTTGTAATTTTTTACCTTTTTTATCTTTAATTAATTTCGTTTTTTCATATTTTTCAGGTAGATAATTCTAACATTACGTCTTTAAAATTTTAATAATGGCTTCTAGAGGATGTACCCATAGTCCAGACATATTTTGTTATATTTGTGGTCGGTATGTTGTTGTAAAACAAAGGACAAATGTAACGACCTTCATTAAGAGAGCTTATCATGCTTATTTTGGAATTAAATTAGATCAAGACAAAAGTTGGGTTCCACACAAGGTTTGTCTTATGTGTGTTGCGGCACTAAGGAATTGGAGCAAAGGTAAAAAGAAAAGTTTGCCATTTGGGATCCCTATGGTATGGCGCGAGCCTAGAAACCATACCGACGACTGCTACTTCTGTTCTTGCAATGTTAAAGGTTATAATACAAAGAATAAAGAGAGCCTTCAATACCCAAGTCTTCCATCTGCAATAAGGCCGGTACCCCATGGTCCAGAAGTTCCTATTCCCCGCCCACCCGAGAGTCTGGATCAATACAATTCAGATTCTGATTCAGCTCCAAATCCAGACAATGATGTTGTTTATGAACAGCCAACAGCTGACCGAGATCCTCCTAAACCATTAACTCAAGCCGAACTAAATGACTTAGTCAGGGATTTGAATCTGCCTAAGGACTCTGCAGAACGTTTGGGGTCTAGATTGCAGGAGAACAATTTATTGGCATCCGACACATACTTCGCTTGGTACAGAAATCGTGAGAAAGACTTCGTGCCTTTTTTCGAAGATGATGGTCCCTTGGTATTTTGCAAGGACATCACAGGATTAGTGTGCAAGCTAGGCATCGAATACCAAACCACACCAGTGACTGGAGTTGTTTATAGATTCCTCTAAAACCAGTCTAAAAGGAGTGTTACTGCACAACGGTAACAAATATGCATCAATCCCAGTGGCCCATTCTACTCATTTAAAAGAGACCTATGATAACATGAAACTGCTTCTGGAAAAAATTCAGTATCAAAATCACAGATGGATATTGTGCGGGGATCTCAAAGTCCTTTGCATGTTACTTGGGCAGCAATCAGGATACACTAAGATGCCATGTTTCATCTGCGAATGGGATAGTCGAGCACGTGACCAGCACTGGAAGAGGAAAACTTGGCCTCCTAGAGAGAATCTTACCCCAGGATCAAAGAACATTTTACATGAACATCTAGTTGAACCAAATAAAATCCTCCTACCACCCTTGCACATTAAGTTAGGCTTGATGAAGCAGTATGTCAAAGCATTGAATAGAGAAGGTGAGTGTTTCAAGTACATTTGTTCAAAATATCCAAAGATTAGCTACGAGAAAATAAAGGAAGGTGTTTTTATAGGTCCTCAGATTAGAAAGTTATTGACAGACGATCATTTCCTGAACACAATGACCAATAAAGAAAAAGAAGCATGGCTTGGTTTCAAAGATGTTGTTGAAAACTTCTTGGGAAACTACAAAAGCCAAAATTATGAAAGACTGGTGGAAAATATGCTTAAAAAGTTTTGCGCCTTAGGCTGCAACATGAGCCTGAAAGTTCACTTCTTATTTTCGCATCTTGACCGTTTTCCCGAAAATCTCGGAGATGTCAGTGAGGAGCAAGGGGAACGATTTCACCAGGACATCAAAACCATGGAAAGAAGATATCAAGGAAGATGGCATACAAATATGATGGCGGATTACTGCTGGTGTCTGCAACGAGATCAGCCTAACGCACAGAATAAGAAAACATCAAAGAAACACCGGTTTAGTCGTCATTAGTCAGATCTACCTTCGTAGTCTTAAGTCTTTGGAATAAGTCCTGAAATGTTTGCAAGTAAAGAAGGTAAATATATTTTTTCTTTCAGTTATTTTTTTATTCTTTCATAAACAAGCAATATGCTTGTCCAAGAGCTAGGAGCTATTTTTCTGCTTAATTAGGTTTTACTCTATCACCTAAAGATTTCGTGCTACAAGGGGTGTTGTAATACCTCATCTGTCCCCAAATGTTAACCACCCATTGATGGGAGGGGAGAGAGTATTTTGCTGGGAAAGGGACTGTTTGTTATATATATTTACCCTACATTATTATGTAAGCGTTACTGTAGTCTATAACAACAAAATTTATGGTTTAGCATGTGCAATCCAATGTTGGTCTCGATAAGATGGTTCACATTTGGGGATAAATGGGGGATTTATGGCACACCCTGTAGTAAGAAAACCATACGTGATAGGGAAAAACTAACTATATTTTTGAGATCAGCGCACTCAAATTATATAGAATCACCAACTAGTTTGTAAAAATCGATCGACAAGTTTTCAAATGTGTACTGGTGTTATTTTCGAATTATCTATTTTTTTAAAATTGAGATAGCATAAAATCCTGACCTGATTGAGCAAAATGAGTTACATTTTTTAATTCAGCATGCAAAAATTATAAAAGAACGACTAAAAAAACCTTGACCTCAGGAAAAAAAATTTCAAACGCAGACCAGTGATATAATAGAATAACCTCAAGATAATGTGAAATAGTTTTAGAAATGTTGCAAAATACACGCGGCGACAGTTCGCACAGGTTTTATCACGATACAGAATGATACAGAAGGAAAAGAAGGAAAAGTAGGAAAAGTTAGGAAAAGTAGTGAAGGTTGGAAAATGGGTTCCGCATGATTTGTCACAAGCGAATCTTCATCATCGAATCTATATTTGCACATCACTGCATTCTCGGCAACTGCAGGCACCGTTTTTGAATCGGATCGTCACTGGGGATGAAAAATGGGTCCTCTATAACAATATTAAACGTCGACATCAGTGGCTTAGCCGTGAAAAAAAGCCTGAACCTCAGCCAAGGAATGGACCCCATCCAAAGAAAATTTTGCTATGCGTTTGGTGGGATATGCAAGGAATTATTCATTTTGAGCTTCTGCCAGATAACCAAACAATCGCAGCTGAAGTCTACTGCCAACAACTCCACCAGGATAACGCGCGCCCTCACACTGTTCGAATCACCACTGCCCAACTGGAGGCATTTGGTTGGGAAAAAATGCCTCATCCACCTTATTCTCCGGACATCGCATCTTCAGACTACCAATTATTCAGAAGTCTGCAACACCACCTAGATGGACAAAAGTTGCAATCCAGGGAAGCTATCGAAAACGAAGTGATCGCTTTTTTTAACTCGAAACCAAGTGGCATAAAAAACTTTTCTACAGGTGGGAGGAGGTTATAGAAAAAGAAGGGAATTATATTGATGATTAATTTGTCATTATGCCATTTAACTTTTGTTGTGAATAAACTAAAAATTCGAGCAAATTTGTCCTTATAAGTCATTTAATTTTTGTTCCGAATGAACTAAAAAATGGAGCAGAATATATGTTACAACTCTCTCTCTCTCTCTCTCTCTCTCTCTGACTGCAATCGTTGTCCACGCTGGTGGCAACGACCTGTTCCTCAAAGGCGGTAGGGTAAGTCTTACAGAAGGGATCATCACCGAGATCATGTCTCTTGCGGATGATCTGAAACTGAAGACAGACAGGGGAATGTTAATGGGTATTTTACCGCGAATGAATGCCAGTGACCACGCACTCAGTAAGGTCATTGGCATCAACGAGAGGGTGCAAGACTTGTGCGTCCCGCTGGGCGTGAAGTTTATTGACCCCTTCGACGCATTTTCGGGTAGGTGGGACCTTTACCAGAGGGATGGTGTCCACCTCAATAACAAGGATAAAGGTGTGCTGGGCGCGCTGCTCGACCGGCACCTATACAGAATGGTGAGGTCGAGTCCGGGGAGAGATGATGATGAGCCGGTGGCGGACGTACCTTCAACTGAAGGGTGCGTCCAGGTACAGGTGGGTGACCCTCCTTCCACGTTGGAGGGGGCTCAGGCTCCTGCGGAAGTTGCCCCCTCGTTAGTGAGGGGCTCTTCAACTCCCGACAGTTCTGGCTGTTCGGGAAACGGGTCGTGCTAGGGGGCGGTCAGAATAGGGAAGGCTACCTCAATGCAATGCTTTTTAATGCTAGGTCGATTAGGAACAAGTTTTGCGAACTACGGGCGCTCTTAGCATCAGAATACCAGGATATCGTTGCTATCACCGAGTCCTGGATTCATACTGATCGTAGGGACTATGTTGGGGAGTTCGAAATTCCCGGTTATAGAATGTTTCGGAAAGACCGCACCGTGGGGAGGGGGGTGGGGTACTAATATACGTGAGGGACACGTTGAGTCCGGTTGACTGCCAGTTCCGGTCGGAACGGGAGCTGCTTGGCGTCGATCTGAATGTGGGAGGGACGAACTATAGGTTAATCTTGGTGTACAGACCTCCGCATCTCCTCCTCGAGGAGGATACAGCCCTGTACACCGAACTCAGTAGCCTGCTAGGGATAGGGTGTGTGTAGTTTTAGGAGACTTCAACTGTCGCGGCATAAAGTGGGAAGACAGGACTGCTGATGCTGAAGGGAGGAGCTAGTTGACTTTGCTGATGAGAACTTCCTCACTCAGTGGGTCAATGAGCCTACACGAGGCGAAAGCGTTCTAGACTTAGTATTCACGACCGAAGACAACCTCGTCACTGGCCTCACCGTTGACGAATCGTTGGGCGGGAGTGATCACGGTCTGATTAGGTTCCGTGTGTGCGTCCCTCGGGTGAAGCGTAGTAACTCGAGAGGCAGTAAGCTCGATCTCCGGCGGGCGGACTTTGTTAGCCTCCGGGATAGCGTAGGTGAGATGGGGTTAGAGGTCGGCGGCGATGTTGAGGGAGTGTGGAGTGCATTCCGGGACGAGTTTATGGTGCTGCAGTCTGCTGCCATACCCTCAAAACCGGTCACCCCTGCTTCAACGCAGCCTAAGTGGTTCAATCGTGACATCGCTTCGGCTATCCGAAATAGGAAAGTAGCGTATAGGAGGGCGAAGGCCAATCGTTCCCATGAGAACACTGAAGCGTATGTCCGCCTGTGTAGGGAAGTGAAGGCGAAGGTTAGGCTAGCGAAACGTAACGAAGAACTACGGGTGGCAAGCCTCTGCAAGGGGAACCCTAAGGAGTTCTTCAGTTATGTTAATAGTAGAAAGCGGTGTTCTGCGGACCTCCGACGCGGACATCGCCAATGTGCTTAATGAGTACTTTGCGGGAGTGCTCACCAGGGAGGACACCCGCGTCATCCCCGAGCCAGGCGTGAGGCAGGAAGGTGCTGGCCTGGATAGTGTTCGATGTACCGCGACAGTCGTTGCCGATAGAATAGACAAATTGAGCGAGTTTAAGGCTCCTGGGCCAGACCAGTTTCTCCCCAGAGTGTTGCGGGAGGTGCGCGACCAGGTGGCTCCCCACCTGGCTACAGTCTTCAACAAATCGTAGGAGACGGGCCAGGTGCCTGGTGACTGGAGGGAAGCCAACGTGACCCCTATCTTTAAGAAAGGGGATCACGAAAGTCCAGGGAACTATCGTCCCATTAGTCTCACTTCAGTTGTAGGTAAATTATTAGAGGGGATAATAGCGGAGAGGATCGTTGACCATTTGGATTCCTACAAGCTGCTTGGGGACTCCCAACATGGGTTTAGACGGCATAGGTCGTGTCTCACCAACTTGCTCGAGTTTTTCCACGTCATGTTGAGTGAGTATGATAAGAGTAGGGCGATTGATATACTTTATCTCGACTTTCAGAAAGCCTTTGATAAGGTACCTCACCGCCGGCTAATGGCGAAAGTGCGCGCGCTGGGTATCGGTGGGGAAATAGGTAGGTGGATTGAAAACTGGCTGAAGAATAGGCGGCAGAGGGTTGTAATTAAAGGGGCTAGTTCGGGTTGGCCTCGGTCACTAGCGGGGTTCCTCAGGGTTCCGTTTTGGGGCCGCTGTTGTTTATCATTTACATAAATGATATAGACGGTGGCATCGTCAGTCGGATCGCCAAATTCGCTGATGACACCAAGCTTGGGGCCAATTGGGACGCCGAGGCGATCGAGCAACTGCGTGCGGACTAGGTAGGATAGGAGAGTGGTCCGAAAAATGGCAAATGCCGTTTAACTTGGGTAAATGCAAGGTGATGCACATTGGCTACGCCAATCCCAAGTCGGACTACTCGATGTTGGGGAAATATCGAGGCGACTGATTTGGAAAAGGACTTGGGTGTGCTAATTAGCAGCGACCTTAAGTTTACGAAACAGTGCGTGGAGGTGGAAAAGAAAGCCCAGAAGCTGTTGGGTTATATCAGGAGGCAATTTCAGTTTCGGAACAAGGAGATTGTGCTCTCTCTGTACAATTCCCTGGTTCGGCCGCACCTGGAGTATGCAGTGCAGTTCTGGTCGCCCACCCTCAGGAAAGATATTGACAGGCTGGAGCGAGTGCAGGCGAGGGCCACAAAGTTAATCCCTTCCGTTAGGCATATGGGCTACAATCGACGTTTACGCGCCGTGAACTTGTTTTCGCTGGAAACTCGGAGGCTGCGCGGTCAACTGATCGAGGTTTTCAAGCTCTTACGCGGGTTCAACGATGTCGATTTTAGAAGCATGTTTAGTTTAAATGATAACCCAACTCGCAACAATGGTTGGAAGTTGGATTTGAAACGGTTTAGGACTAGTGTGTGTGGGAATGACTTTACGTATAAGATCTGTGACACGTGGAACAGTTTACCTTCAGAAGTTGTGAACAGTTCCTCTGTGGATCATTTCAAGAAAAGGTTAGACCAAATCTTGCACACTCTTTGTGTGTGTAGAAAATTTTACCTGGCACCCGTTGCCATTGGCTCCTCGGTATGGGCCGCAAGGCCTTTTGAGGTACTTCTTTTCCTTGTAACTCCTTGTAACTCTCTCTCTCTCTCTCTCTCTCATTAGACTTCATCGGAGGCGGACGTGCTGTGTGGTCTCTCCAGTATTTTTTTAGATAGTGACTAAGTGACAAAGTTTGACTTTATAAAATTTGTTAGATAAGCATAATTAATATTAATTATATTTATTTACTTTATTATTGAGATTAGGCCAAACACTATTGCTTATTAATTAGACTTAATTTATTATTAATTAGACTTCATTTATTCCTTTTCCGGTTTTAACGAACATAATTCCGTATTGTTTAAATTCTGTTTTTTCGGCTGAGTTTCTCTGGTAAAGTTAACGGGAAATAATTTTGCATTGTTTTAGACGGTCGTTACAGATTGCATTTTCAGACGAGTTACATCGTAAGATTTGTATATTCGAGTCTATTTCCGTTTCCGGTCTGAAACACGTGCTCTCGCAGGTCCATTTCCCGCATTCGCTACTTCGCCCCCACGATCCGTTGTATAAATTAAAATAACATATTATATTATTTAAAGTAACAGCATTCTGCAGTTATAAACGGCTCCCTACAGATCCCATTCAGTTCCGTATTAAATTCCATTTCCGGTCTGTAACACGTGCCACTCGTTTGCACATATTTATTTATTTCTGTATTTCTGCTTTCACCATTCCTCCCTCACTAACCAATATACTAATTAAAATAGCTTTGTATTATTTAAATTAATATCAGACTGCATTGTTACTAACGGCAGCCCACAGGTTCCATTCAATTCTGTATTCAGCTCAGTTTCCGGTCTGTAACACGTGTTTACTTCCGCGCTCACCATTACCCCTCTCACCATACATTATATTAATTAAAGTAACATATTGTATTATTTAAAAGTAACGTAACGTATTATTTAAAAGGAACGTAACGTATTATTTAAAAGGAACGTAACGTATTATTTAAAGTAATATATTGTATTATTTACAGTAACATATCGTAAAGTATCGTATTATTTAAAAGGAACGTATCGTATTTTTTAAAGTAATATATTTATTGTATTATTTACAGTAACATATCGTAACGTATCGTATTATTTGAAAGTAACATTGTATTATTTAAAGTAACATATTGTACTATTTAAAGTAACGTATCGTAAAAAAAAAGAGAAAATATGACAGGGCCAGCTAAATTGAAAGCGGAATGCTTTAAATGTAAAGTTAATCATTGGTGCGTCGACTTCCCCGAAGGTAATATCAACGACATCACATCCCTGAGTATATATTTGTTTTGTAAACTTAGAGAAAACCACGAAAGAGAAGTTAAAGAGCTAAAGGAATTAGTAAAAAGCTTGAAGCTCGGGTCGTAGCACTGGAAATCCAACCCAGTGGAAAAGATCAGACTGAAAACACATCAGCAGATTTAAACTGCAAGGTTAAACATCTAGAACAAAGCTTGGCTCGCTTGGAAAACACGGTGAATATTCCGGAAAGTAGAACGGAGAAAGAGAATTCCAGTTGGTCAAAAATAAAAGACCCTCAAAACCAAAACATAAGGATTCGGAACCCATTACCGTCAAAAATATGTTTCACTTACTTGCCGACGAAGAGGATGAATCCTTTTTAATTGGGGATTCTATGGTAAGGAATCAAGGGGACTTTTTCGGAGCAAGACGCGTGACCAAGAGAAAACTCCGATGTTTTCCAGGTGCCACGAGCCAGATAATTAATAGGAAATTAGTAAAAATTAATATCAAGATAAGAGTTGCCCCATCATTGTACGTGTTGGTGGCAATGACGTTTTCCTGGGAGGGACAGGAGGGCAGACAGAGTCCATTGTAAAAGAGTTCAAGATCCTAACCGACAAGGTTAGGGATAGGACAGATATGGGTATGGTCGTAGGGATTCTCCCTCGAATGCGTGCTAGTGACTATACTCTAAGTAAAGCCATTAGCATAAATAAAAGAGTTAAACGCATGTGTGATGAAAAAGGCCTAAAGTTTGTTGATTTTTGGCCTACATTCTACGGAAATGGGGAATACTTTGGTTCGGACGGGATACATTTTAATCAAGAGGGGAAAAGAAGTTTGGTGATTTACTGAACATTAATTTGTATAATCTTTTTAAACTAAGACCCCCCAAACCAGCAATTGATCCTGTCCCCCCCCCCAACTGTTAAATCTACTCCCCCAGCAGTCGGTCCTACTCCTCCAGCAGTCGGTCCCCCTCCAGCAGCAATTAGTCCCCTTCCAACAGCAGTTGGTTCAACTGCGTCGGGAAACGACTCAGGCCAGTTAGGAAAAATCACAATTTAAAATCTCTCAAAACTGTGCTCTTCAATGCTAGGTCAATTAGAAACAAATTAATGGAATTTATAGTGCTAGTAAAAACTGAGAACTTTGATATCATAGGAATAACGGAATCCTGGATTCATTCTGAAACAAGGGATTTTGTAGGAGAATTTGAAATGGTAGGTTACAAAATGTTTCACAAAGATAGGAACGGAAGGGAAGGCGGCGGTGTACTTTTGTATGCTCGGTACTTCCTGCACCCGGTAAACAGTAATATCGTATCTGCTCATGAAATGTTGGGAATTGATCTAAACCTAAATAATAAAGTAGTGCATCTACTTCTAGTATATAGGCCACCTCACTACCCCGTTGATAAGGATATAAACTTGTACCTCACCGCCGGCTAATGGCCAAAGTCCGCGCGCTGGGTATCGGTGGGGAAGTAGGTAGGTGGATTGAAAACTGGCTGAAGAATAGGCGGCAGAGGGTTGTAATTAAAGGGGCTAGCTCGGGTTGGGCCTCGGTCACTAGCGGGGTTCCTCAGGGTTCCGTTTTGGGGCCACTGTTATTTATCATTTACATAAATGATATTGACGTTGGCATCGTCAGTAGGATAGCCAAATTCGCTGATGACACCAAACTTGGGGCCAATGTTGGGACGCCCGAAGCGATCGAGCAACTGCGTGCGGACCTATGTAGGATGAGAGAGTGGTCCGAAAAATGGCAAATGCCGTTTAACTTGGGTCATGCACATTGGCTACGCCAATCCCAAGTCGGACTACTCGATGTTGGGGAGTAATATCGAGGCAACTGATTTGGAAAAGGATTTGGGTGTGCTAATTCCCAGCGACCTTAAGTTTACGAAACAGTGCGTAGAGGTGGAAAAGAAAGCCCAGAAGCTGTTGGGTTATATAAGGAGGCAATTTCGAGTTCGGACTAAGGAGATTGTGCTCTCTCTGTACAATTCTCTGGTTCGGCCGCACCTGGAGTATACTGTGCAGTTCTGGTCGCCCACCCTCAGGAAAGATATTGACAGGCTGGAGCGAGTGCAGGCGAGGGCCACAAAGTTAATCCCTTCCGTTAGGCATATGGGCTATAATCGACGCTTACGCGCCCTGAATTTGTTTTCGCTGGAAACTCGGAGGCTGCGTGGTCAACTTATCGAGGTTTTCAACCTCTTACACGGTTTCAACGATGTCGATTTTAGAAGCATGTTTAGTTTAAATGATAACCCAGTTCGCAACAATAGTTGGAAGTTGGATTTGAAACGGTTTAGCACTAGTGTGTGTGGGAATTACTTTACCTATAAGATCTGTGACACGTGGAACAGGCTACCTTCAGAAGTTGTGAACAGTTCCTCTGTGGATCAGTTCAAGAAAAGGTTAGACCGAATCTTGCACACTATTTGAGGGTGTAGGAATTTTTCCCTGGCACCCGTTGCCATTGGTACCTCCTCGGTATGGGTCGCAAGGCCTTTTGAGGTACTTCTTTTCCTTGTATCTCTCTCTCTCTCTCTCTCTAAACACAGTAAAAATAAGTGGGAGACGAAATGGTGAATAAGACTATTGAACGGTGTTTAGCAATTCACACGCGTAGGTTGAATGTAAAGGGAAGGAGTCCATACGTATCATTATAGCGGAACTGAAGTCATGGTATGGACGGCAATTAAGTATTTTGTAATGTTCTATATACAATGAACGGTGAGAAATTTCAAGTGCTGGGATTTACCCCTTTTTTGCGGGCACAGCTGAACGCAACGCTGCTTGTTGTCGAAGGTGAGGAATCAGGAATCATTTGGTTCATGATAACGTGCCGCATTTTATCTAGTGTTAGGGCTGCTACAGTGTATCTCAGATGAATTCTTGACTCAGTTTGGCGATACTGAACTTGCACAGGGCGTCTAACAAATAAAACAGTGCAAGATGACACATCGAAGAGGAACATGGCCCATGCTCAGTCCTTCTTCAATAACCGAACCATTTCTATCACACTTCTTTCTTTGGGACACGTATAAAAAGATGACTGCAACATTCTTCACACCATAGCAGAATGGAACGCAACATAACGAACATTCTGTGGAGGTTTCCTGCGTTTCAGCGCACCTTCAATTATAACATGCAGCGAGGAATTCACTTCAGTCTAACAATTGGGATCAATACTAGCACCTACTGTGATTCAGGTAGGTCATGCATGGGTGGAGCTCATTTAATGGAAACATTCAGAATGCTAAATATATTGTGTAGAAGGTTACAGCATGTTTATTCGGCTGGGATATTAAATAAACCCCTTTTACATATAGTATATAATATATATATATATATGATACACACAGACCGTGCATGGAACAAGGAACTCTTCTGGGATAATTAAATCCACTATAGTCCGAATAAGTAATGGTAAATGACAAATACCATAGTTTTTCTTTTTCATGATGCTAGCCCATCATTTACCATTACTTATTCGGACTATAGTGGATTTAATTATCCCAGAAGAGTTCCTTGTTCCATGCACGGTCTGTGTGTATCATAAAAAACTCAGGGGACCATTCTGTGTTCATTCCCATATATATATACTGTATATATATATATATATATATATATATATATATATATATATATATTATATATATATAGAGAGAGAGAGAGAGAGAGAGAGAGAGATTTACGTCTAGGCAGCATAGTGCCACCTGCCTAGGGTGGCAAATTTTGTCGTATTTCAACCTAAATAAGGCAAAGAAAACAAAAATAGAAAATAAATAACAAACACAAACAAATTAAATGGATTCGCAAATAAGTTTTAAAATAAAAAAGAACAGCAGCCTCTAATAGCAAACTAGCGATATCAAGTGGCACAAATATAAACCACTGGTGACAATTTCCCGGCCTAATGGCGGCAAAATGCTAAGTATGCCTCTGTGTGTGTGTATATATATATATGGAATATCATGCATGAACACTAGGGTGGCCCACTTTTCAATTTTTTTTGAAAAGTATAGGTGATCGTGGTTTTTCCCATTATTTGGCACTATACTAGCACATTGGTACCATTTTTACAAAAATTGATCAATATTTAGGGGTCTCGCATCGACCTTGAAATTACTAGTTTTTTTTTTAAATGCGTACTTTTTAACTTTTTACTGAATCAAGATAAATCATTAAGTAGGGATGTTTTCTGAATCCTCTTAATGAGAGAAGTCGTTTGGTGTGCCTGCCAATGTCATACGACTAACGGTTTAAAGGTTGTGCCTGTATACAGGTAATACCAATGTGCTAGTATAGTGCCAAATAATGGGAAAAACCACGATCACCTATACTTTTCAAAAAAATGAGTCACCATACCCGGGCGGAATGTATAATGTATATAGATAATTAGAAAATGCACTATGCCTGTGCCAGGTACCTAACCTATTTCTTTTTTGCAGATCATAACATTTTGAAATTCTGTCTGAGTTCCTCATCCTTTGTCATGGACAAATCAATGGCAACCATAACTGGAAGAACTCTTGAAGCTACAAATAGAGAGTCATCAAAAGGAAAGGCGAAAAAACATCGCTACCTTCTCTAAGATCGGCCTCGAAAATTTTTTTAGTTGGCCAACCGTCGTCCTCCATCAGTGGTAGCAAATTGCCAACAACACGGCAGGTTTTGCAATACTTCTTCAGTGTTATCCAGTACACTGCTAACAGGAAAGACGCATTCAAAGAAACCGTAAACAACGTCTTAAAGTTTTGGAACATGGCCCGCATTAAAACAATCACAAAGCTCAACTGCGAACGGAAGCTAGAGGCATTGTGGAAAGAGTGGCACTTACTCCAAAAGAGCAGAAAACGAAAAACTGACGCCGGAGGAAAACGGCAGAAGTTTTCGGACAGTGTGGACAAGCTGTGGGATATCGGAGCATCTGACGCTGTCGAAGATATAAAGAAGAATCGACTGCTGTCCGACAAGGACAAGAAAGAAGACATTGACTTCTACCTCGATCAACGTGGTCCTCGGGTGGCAACGATGAGCGGGAACGATAAAGTTTTCGCTGTAAAAAGAAAGCTACAGGAAGGAAGAAAACGTCCTCGCCAGGAGCCGCAAACCTCAAAGTGTGCATACGAAACCGGAGATGATGCCATGAAGAATGATGATCTGGCGGAGAGTACGTGGCTAATAGAACTCCGGGACGCGGCGGTCAGCTTCCTGAGCACAGCTTCTGGTTTCGTCAGAGACGATTACCGGGAAGTGGCAGAGATCACGTTCCTGGTACTCGGGACACAACCACGCCGTGGCATTCACCTCATGCGCCCAGGAGCCTACCACCACGCAAGATGGATGGCTAAAGTTAGTATTTTCAAACAAAAATAATCTAGAGATAAGTTTAAATGTTATTCAAAGATAAACATTTCATTATAACGCAAACAAAGTAATTGGTAACAATAAACCTGTATTACTTACAATGGTGCCTATTCTGTTTCAGGTCATCTACTACACAAAACTGCTGATGTTCAGTAGGCAGCTGGAGCTCGACGCCGAGCTGGTCGACAAACTGCACAGGATCGTGGTGTTCATCGCTCTTCTGTACGTACCAGCTTGGTTGGCGGCCCCTGTAGCAGCTGATGTGCCGTTGAATGACCTGGTACTATACCAGCGTTTTCTGAGATATAGGGCAGTGGACCGCGAGGTGGCAGAAGCGTCACTGGCAGTGATGAGGCGGCACTTCTGGTATCTGAGGCCTCAGACCGTCATCTTCGCTCTATGCAGCAACAAGGTGGATGGCACTGTGAAGCAACAGATGGCAGAGAAGCTGTCCCACCTCCCTGTACCCAAAGTCTTCACATACGAGAACGTCTCAGTCGACGAGATGACGCTACTCCCCGACCTGATCGACGAGTCCTCCTGGTTCTTATTTGCAGGTCTGAAGATGTATGGGTCTTCGTGGCTCACCCTGCCAACTGATAAGTGGGACGAGAACGAGGACTTTTGTCGTCTGAAGGATGTGATCTCTAATCTCCAGGACACCAATGACGTCGCTGAAAGAGGAGTCCAACTGATACAAGACTATGCGAACACGGTCACAAAGGACGAGGCACAGCTGCAGGATCTTCTGCAAGTGGTGGAAAAGAACCGGAAAGAGCTCGGCGACTTCAAGAAGTCATCACTCGCCACGATGACATAGCACAGAGGGACAACGTTGCAGCCAGTGACGTGTGATAGTGGTCAATACAATGCAAAAGTGATTGTTTAAGTTATTGTTTCTTTCTTCCTTATTTGTCTGCTATTTGCTGATTTTTTTGAAAAGTATAGGTGATCGTGGTTTTTCCCATTATTTGGCACTATACTAGCACACAGAGCTGGGCATTTGCGGCATATTTTGCGGTACTGCGGTACTTGCGGTACCACCGCACTACCACCCCGGGCCCCCATAACGCAGTACCGCAAAGGATCGCTGAAAGTACCGCAGTACCGCTACCGCATTCAAATTTCCGCGTACCGGTTTGGTACCGGTTTGGTAGTGCAGCAGTACCGCAGTACCGCAATATGCCGCAAGTGCCCAGCTCTGCAGTAGCACATTGGTATTACCTGTATACAGGCACAACTTTTAAACTGTTAGTCGTATGACATTGGAAGGCACACCAAACGACTTCTCTCATCAAGAGGATTCAGAAAACATCCCTACTTAATGATTTATCTTGATTCAGTAAAAAGTTAAAAGTACGCATTTAAAAAAAACAACTCGTAATTTCAAGGTCGATGCGAGACCCCTAAATATTGATAAATTTTTGTAAAAATGGTACCAATGTGCTAGTATAGTGCCAAATAGGGAAAAACTACGATAACCTATACTTTTAAAAAAAAATTGAAAAGTGGGCCACCCTAAATTGAACACGCACCACGATTTTTCATGAAAATATCTCCTCACCAAGGTTCGAACGCACCACCTCTTGATTAGAAGATGAGGACACTAGCCATTACATTACGACGGAATAAAAGTTAACAACCTGTCATATATTTAATTAAACAAGAGAAGAAACGCATAACACTTTGGCGTCCAAACACATTTTACGCGTTAATCGCGCGGAGGTCATCCCACGCTTCGCCTTCCACGCATGAATAAAGAATTTTCTAAACCTAAAAAATTAGTAACGGACATATGGAGAATGAAATCGGTCCGGAAGGTGAGCATAACGAGCATATTTCGCAAGGCCACATAGCATAAAAAACAAACGAAGCATGTGACACGTAACGTCTCTCTTGTCAAACGTCCAATCACGTGCTTCTTAATATATATATATATATATATATATATATATATATATATATATATATAACGTCGTTCTTATCTTGGTAAGGAGTTTCTCGAAGTAAAGAAATGATTATTTTAGTTAAAGCAGAGACTTTTATCGGAGATTATTCCCATGCTTATACTATCGTTATCTATGTTCAGATACTCACCGAATACCATAATAATTTAACCTTGAAATTATACTTTGATAATTTTGTCTCTTTTCACCTTCCTTCATACGAGGTTCAATTTACTCCTTTGAACAACACCCATTTTCTTATTTCGGAGAAATTCAAATTTGAAATCATTCAACTTTTAAATATTTCCTTTTTATTCCCGATATTTTAATTAAGTTTTGTTGTTGTTTTTTATGTTTTTTTTAATCTTGTTAATGAAAAGCAGATTTAAGTGTTAATTAATTTCTTTGAATTATGATCCTTGATTAAAAGGATGAAATCGGTTTGGAGATGAATGTTCTCCTTCAGGAGATGCCTAGGGACTCGTGATGGAAATCTGTTGGACAAGAACTAGGATGATCGATGGTCCGTTTGGCGAATCGGAAATAAAAATGATGTAAAATGCCTCTTTTCGACATTTTCCTAAATTGAATAACGAAGTCTTTCCATACTTAGGGTAATTCATTCAATCAAAATCCGAAATGATTAAGAAAATGTTTTGGACTGGGTTTTCTTTTATTTTTGTTGGGGTGTCGGAGTGGGGATGGGGGATTAAAACTATTTCTTTTCTGTTTCTTCTTTTTTGAAGTTAAATAAGAAAAAGTATTTATAAGAGCACAAAATTTAGGTTACTTCAAACAACAAATTGCTAAAGTCCGTCATCCAAATAAGTATCGTGTTTCGTTTGACGAAGGAGCTCTCGTCTTTTTTTTTTTTTTTTTTTAAAGAAAGGAATTAATATATTCATTTGTGTCTTAATTATTCTTTTTATTCAATATTGTCTTATTCCTTGGAACAGATAACTTTTTTACACTTACCCATTCGACTGGCAGTTTACCCAAGTTAATTTACACACACACACACACACACACACTCTCTGACCCTAAGCCTTTTGAAAATCGGTATTATTATCAATTTTTAAGAGCTGGAATTGTCACCATGTTATCAATATGTAAAAAAAAATTCTCTACAAACTTTTGATAACACCAACATTAAATATGGTTGGCGTAAGAAAACGTGTCCTCACCTTGTCTCTAAGGATACTTCGTGCACGCTCGAAATCAATCTACGGACACACGTCCAACAGTTTAATTATTGGGAACGAAGTTACAATATTGGAATTTCTGAAAAATATTGGGCCATGGGAAAAAGTGATCGACTGTTTTTTTTTTTTTTTACGTGCGCATTTTTGGGTCCTGTCTGACTACTGTGTCCTCACCCCAACTACACCTTCATGGAGAGGACACACGCAACCGCTCTGGTGCCTCTAGACATGGAGATAGTTGGTTTGGAGACATCAGAATAGTCTCATAAGCAACCACTAATTTAAAAAAAAATCACCAATAAATTATTATATTTTCATTTTCATTTTGTATATGTAATATATCATAAGCACGTTAATTTAAAGATTATGTAAAGTGCCTTCAATGCTTTTAAAGATTTCCTTTTAAGTGCTCAGTAGATGAAGTACGCTCGCAAGATCTTGTCGTGGATAACGCATATTAGGCCTGTATTTGTGGTCTCTGTTTCTGCACCTGTTTTTATCTAGATCTTGTACCAGCGTGACATGGTGACAATAATCATAAAATTTATGAACTCGTGAATTTTAATAATTATCAACAGATTGGAATAATCAGATTATGACAAGCTAAAATCCAATATGAAGGACCAAAACAGACGGAATCCTTCAGTTAATTAAATTTTTATCTATTAATTTTAATTCCATAAATCGAAACCCTCGTTCTTCTTTTGTCTTTCTTTTATTCTCTGTAAGTAATACTCTGAAATGCCAAAGGCACCAGACAATACGAGCAAAAACGAATCAGCATGCTATTGTATGGGTACATAAGAGTATAAGAAAGAGAAAGAAGAGTGGTTTTCAAGGCCATAAAGATCGCATTAGGCCAGTATAACGAGTGGAGTGTGTCAGAGATGCATCCCAGAGCTATTGTACGTTCAGCTAACCTTATTCCCAACAATCTTATTTATAATCTACATTATGTATCCGCAGATGGAATAACTTAATTTTAAAAACTAGCAGATAGACAAACGTAAATTGTGGCAAGATAAGGGGTGTAACAAATTTCTTTACCGGCTTTTGGGGATTAAGAGAAAAATACTTTGATAAATTTTGAAAAAAAAATTACAATTGTTCTCCCAACACCAATTTAACACGGATTTTCACAGGAACACAGGAGTCGACCAAACAATTCTTGTTAAGCTCGATGCTTTGCAAAGCCTCTTTGAGCACTCTGACCAACGTTTTTCTTGAATTTCGGTCTTGGCCGCTTCGAATATTGCAGAGTTACTTCACCTCGTTTTATGACAATGACACCTAGATCTTCTCACGGATTTAAATCGGGTGAGTTTCGAGGTCATCGTCGGAGTTTAATTTGACAAACATTGCTTTGATGTCACATGTCAAAACTACAGAAAAAAATCCCTCCAAACCGGGAAAGAGTTTTGTTACACTCCTTAGATGCAGCGTTTCAAGACAGCACGTTCATTCTTACTCGAATACCAAAGAAATTCAATGTAGACGGATGTGAACGACGAAGAATTATAATCACACGAGGGATAAAACTGTTGAAAGTTAATAAGGAAAAGCATCTAAGGATATTCATCACAGGACTAGAATAGTGAAAGCATTAAAAGCAACCGAGTCCCTATAATGCGGTTCGTTTCGAGGAACTTTGGTTATAAAACTTCGGATTCTAAGCCTACATTAAATCAAAATTGTACAAGGTGTTTAAAAAATCCAAATTCATAGGAAATATTTTTATTATATATATATATATATATAATTATAATAATAATACAATTGAAAAATAAATATTCCTATGATTCCGGACGTTTGAAACACCCTGTATCCCTGTATAATAAATGTACATGTAGTACAGTTTTGTCCCATTCCACCCTTCGAAAAAAATGGAAAAGGTTCAGAGACAAACTATTAAATTAATACAATTAATTCATTTAAAAATAAATAAAATCAATAAGTTTAATTTAAAACGATATTTACACTTGTGCGCAGGCGTAGGAATGGAAAACATAACAACAGAATGACAATGTTTCCATGGAAATACATAGAAATAATCAGGAGATGCGTTGCAGCGCACAGCTTCATACATATACAGAGAAATAGGTTTGTTTGTCTGGTCTCTCTCTCTCTCTCTCTCTCTCAGTGGTATTTAACTTTTTCGCACTGTTGCCCCTTGAGCTAGCCAACAAAACGTAATTACCCCAACCCCTCCCCTGGATCACTTTAACATACTGCTTCCCAAAAATAGACATTACACAACCAATTACAGTTACATTACAATAGTTTATAATATTTAGAGATTAGCTAGTCGAGGAAAATGTAAATTTATGGACAACTTAACTTATTATGCTTTGCCATTTTTTGTGAATGTAAAATATTTGTATCACCTGAAGATCAGGGCCCCCAGCCTTCTTTATTAGCCTTATAAGGCTAACTAACGAAAATATCACGCCCTAACCTAACCAATCGTTAGGTCAACTGTACGCCTTTGACGACTGGTTAGGTTAGGTCGTGATATTTTCGTTAGTTAGCCTAGATTACCAACCTCTTTCTAACCAACCAACCTTTCTCGTTTTAACATATTGCTTCCCAGTGTTAATCACTTTAACACATTGCTTCCCAGGAGGGATCTCTTTAACATATTGTTTCCAGAATGCTTTGGGAATAGGCTGACCATACGTACCGTTTTGAACGGGACAGTACCGTTTGTTTTATATTTCCTGTCCGTCCCGTCGTTTTAATAAAAATGTCAATTTTGTCCCGGTTTATGTACTTACTTTTTCATGAATACAGAATATTACATAACCCCCGTCCCTTTTTTGCCATCCCAATGTCCCGTTTTTGTCTCAAGGAAATATGGTCAGCCTATTTGGGAAGCAATATGTTAGTGATCCCGGCTTTTTTTGGACAGTGGCGCCAGCTCGTCCCCCCCCCCGGAAAGGTCGAATTATCGAATTACCCCCAGGTTAAATATCACTGCTCTAGATGATAGAGAGAGAGAGAGAGAGAGAGAGAGAGAGAGAGAGAGAGAGAGAGAGAGAGATTTTGTTTGAGTGAAAGAATATGTATTTATACAGCACAAAATCACGAATAATTTAGTATACAGCTTCATTTTCATTTTGTTCTTAAATGGCATCCATTAATTATTTGCATAATCACTTCCAAATTAAGTGGAAATAAAAGCCAGGATAGGAAGTGATTTCTAAGAGAAAACTATTTCAGTTGGGTTAACCACATTTTGTTGATGGGACATTTTATGGACAAATTTTTAGGATAAGAGTAAATTTGGTTAGGTTAGATTTTTAGGCTGGGTTGTCTTTTTAGATTATTGGAGTGTTGGAGAAATGTCTACAGGTTCATTTGTAGCAAATAAACTGAAATTCTCGTCAGTTGATCGCAAAAAGTAAACTCTTCGCAGCAGTAAATTGCTCTTCTCTCCAGAGGTGTGGAGTCGGAGCCGGTGGAGTGGTGGTTTTTGGGTGGAGCCGGAGTCGGAGTCGGAGCCATTAAAAAACGCCGGCTCCATGGCTCCAGTTACCTTGCCCATTCATAATAAACCTAATGCAACTTTATCTTACCTAACCCAACTTTAGTACTTTACCTAACTTAATATATAGTTTTTATTAAAAATGCATATTTTTTTTTTCAGAAACGTCAATATTTGTAATATAATTATTAATTACAGCTCCAAAATCATATATCATTAACTAAACTAAGACTAAACAATAAGCATTTATCATTTATACATAAATAAATTTTTTTAAGCCCTCAATAATGAATAAACTTAAAGGATCTAGAGAAAAGTCTATTGTATTCGAATATTTTACTACCACTGAAGATGATAAATACTATGTTTGCACTTGTGAAGTGACTGATGCTGGTGGAAATATTTTGACATGTGGAGCAAAAATTAGTACACCAAGCAAAACCAACAAGAGCAATGTTTCAACAAGAGCATTCAATTTGAGGCGTCACATAAGTCGTAACCATCCTGAAGTGTTCAAGATTATAGAAGAGAATAAAAAGAGGCAAATACTTAAATCTGCCAGTACTTCTAGTCAAGTAAGTCAACCAAATCTTACTAAATATTATGTTAGTCAAACAGTCACTGTGTCCATGACAGCAGATCAGTTCAAGAATCACATTATTGAGTTAGTGGTAAAGAATTCTTTACCTCTGTCTGTCTTTTGTAAGCCAGCCATGCTTGGTTTATTAGGAGGAATGGCTCAAAAATTCAAAGTTGGTTTACATAGAAATAGTATTCGACGTTTGGTAATAGAAAAAGCAAACGAAGAAAAATGCGCTTTAAAAAATAATTTACAAGGACGTTCTGTATTTTTAAAAATGGATAGTTGCACATGTTTAAGAACAAACTACTTTGCAATCAATGTTAGATTTGTTGATGGCAACGATAAAACCATTACCCGTACATTAGCAGTACGGGATACGCAAGCCCAACATACAAGCGAGTACCTTCATGGGCTTGTGAAAGATGTTCTACAAGAGTATGAAATAGAAAAAGAGCGTGTATTGTGTATTGTAACTGATAATGCCTCCAACTGATCAAGACCATTGAGAAGTTAAATGAAGACCAAGAGAGAGATGAGGAAAATGATATAGAAACAGTTGATTCAAATGCTGAGACCCCAGAACTGGAACCTGATGATGCAGCAGAACTTGATTTAAATAATATCATGGATGAAATTTCAAGCCTCTCAAGAGTCCATCATATGCGTTGTGGTGTTCATACTTTACAGCTAGCCATTCATGATGGCTTAGCGGATAAACACGCAGCCATTCTTATAAGCAAAGTGAGGCAGGTTGCAGTAGCTGCGAGAAAACGAAAGATCCAAGAAATAATTAAACGACGTGCTGGAAAAGTAACAATTTTAGATCAGCTACTAGGTGGGGTAGCACATATATGATGATAGAGCGCTTATTAGAACTAAAACCTGTACTTATTGACATGGTGAATCCAGAAGTTACACTATCAGAAGTAATGTGGGACCAAGTGAAGAAACTTAAAAGTTTGCTTTACCAACCATATATCACTACAAAGACAATTCAAGGCGAAGACTTGACTCCTGGCCAGTTTTTCAAGGAATGGAAGTCTCTGATCTACTGCCTTTCTAAGACAGGGGTACCATAGCTGAAGGTATCAAGACCTCCATGGAAGCGAGAGAAAATCGTTTACTGGAAAATGATGTAATGTTAGCTGGCGTTTATCTTGATCCTAAGTACAGATGTTTATTAACGGATGAACAACAAAGCAAAGCAATGAATGCTGTATGTGATATAGCAGTTAGAATGAGAAAGTCTCAAGAATGTCCAGAACAGGAAAATGAAAACATTCCATCATCATCTCTGCTACCACTTCTGATAATTCACTGGGGAACACAACTTTTGGTGACTTAGATGTTAGACCTGTTTCTGGGTATATTGAGGTCGATGATTCTAAAAATGACATTAGTTTTTCTCCATCAGCTCTGCTTATCAAGATTGATATATATCTATATATATTTCTATATAATGTATATAATATTATATAATTGCTGACTGGCAATCACTGTTGTTGTCAATTGAATACAAAAGTATGATGAATGTCAGCAAAAATAGTGTATTAACATCAAACAAGCATAAGGTACGAAAAATATTTATTAAATTCAAACAAGCTTGAGACACGAACGGCAAAAAAAGTTCTTTCATTGAGACATCTCACATAAACCGCGTTTCTGAGATTTCTTGCGAAGAGATGTGCCAGGACATTCGCGTTGGATGCTCCAGCAGTAATCTGCCATCATGTGAGTATCCCATCGTCCGCGGTACCGTTCTTCCATGGTCCTTAGTTCTTGGTGAAATCGTTCACCCTGTTCCTCGCTTAGATCACCGAGGTTATCTGGGAAACGATCCAAATGACTGTGGAGGTAATGCAGTTTGATGCTCATTTTACAGCCAAGTTTACAAAAAGAAGAGAGCATATTCTCCACTAGTTCACCGTAGTTATCGGCCTTATAGTTCCCAAGGAAATTCTTCACAACCATACTAAACGATGACCACGCACGTGCCTCAATGTTGTCCATTGAATCTTGGAAACGCGGGTCTTTCATGAGTTCCCGGATTTGCGGTCCATCGAAAATACCTGCCTTCAGCTTTTCCATGCTCAGCGCAGGAAATTTTCTACATATGTAGCCAAAACACGTCCCATCTCTGTTCAAAGCCTTTATAAATTGTTTCATCAAACCTAGTTTGATGTGCAGTGGTGGCAATATGATCCTTTCTCTGTCAACCAAAGCTTCTTTGATGATATTTTTTTCTCCAACCACCATGTTTTCTCTCAGAGGCCACTGTCTTCTCACCCAGTGTTCATCTTTAGCTCTACTGTCCCAGACATATAAAGCACGGGTACTTGGTGTACCCGCTCTGCTGGCCCAGGAGAAAATTCACCATCTTCAGATCCACACAGATCACCCATTGGTGGTCTCGGTATGATATCTTTTCTAGGACTAGGGCGACTGTCCCGTGCTCTTCTCTCATACCGACTGAGTGACCAATTGGGATTGATCTGTATCTGTTGCCGTTGTGTAGAAGAACACATTTTAGGCTCCGTTTGGAGCTATCTATGAATAACCGCCATTCACTTGGTGTGTATTCCGATATGCCCATTTTCATCAGCAATCCGCGCACATTGTTGCAGAAAACTAAATCGTTCTCTTTTGAGAAGAAGGGCAGTAAATCCTTTTCTCTGTCGCGATATAACGTGATTTTGGTTCCCGGCAGCAGTAAATTTTTTTCTCCCAGCCTGGAAACTAACAATTCAGACGATTTCTTCGAAAGACTTAAGTCCCTTATGAGGTCGTTTAATTCGTGTTGACTAAAACCTTCTGCAACTGATGACGGTCCTTCGAAATCATTGTCATTTTGCCCACATATGCTTTCTTTGTCAGTAGCAGATTCATCATCTTCTTGAGGGAGCTCTGGAAGATGGCTGAATGATGGGACAGGTATCTCATCTGAATGTGAAACAGGCCGTCTAGCTGAGTCTATGTCAGGATACGTCCATTTACTCCGGTTACGTCCATTGATGCCCTTTATATTCACCAAACAAAAGTAACAGTCATCACTGTGGTTTCTCTGTTCTCTCCATACCATTGGTATACCAAATTTCAGGCACCTCCTCTTTCCGTTGGTCCATTGCCGCAGATGCTCCGTACACGTTTTACACACAACATGAGGAGCCCATGGCTTATCTTGGTCCCCTAGTTGTACTTTGAAACAGGCAAAATAAGCTTTTTTCACAAAATCAGTAATAGTTTTTCTCTGTTCAATGAACGTGTACTCTCCGCAGGTAAAACAAAACACATCTGGATGATTTAAACACTTTCTTCGTGATGAAGCCATGTCAACACCTGTAACAGGAAAGAATTCACGTTAGTACATGTACAATACACATGCAAAACAGCAACATCAGCAAAATCATAGCTACAATTTAATTATACAGATGCATTTAGATTTACGAGCAACTCATAATACCGTTCCAGAAGGGTAATAAAGTAGGTAATGACGTATGCAATATCTCAAAAACTAGAGCTGCTAGAACAAAATGGATGATATTTTCTGAATCAGTGGCATGAAAATATCCAGAATAAGGTCTAAAATCTCAGGCACCAAGAAAAAGTTTTTTTTTTGTTCCCCAGTGTAATGAATTTGACTTTGAAAAAA
Source organism: Bathynomus jamesi (assembly GCA_023014485.1). Taxonomy (NCBI): domain Eukaryota; kingdom Metazoa; phylum Arthropoda; class Malacostraca; order Isopoda; family Cirolanidae; genus Bathynomus; species Bathynomus jamesi. Next base: position 914,400 of record JAJOZX010000042.1, on the reverse strand, counting down.
TCATTGACAAACAACATGGTGCAAAAGAAAAACGTTCTCGATCAGGATTTGAAAACGATGTGCCACATGGTGTCCTCTTAGTACCTTGACTAAATTCAAGTTAGCCGTATGGGAATCTCTTAGTGAAGTTAAAAAATGTAATCGTCAGTCAAAGATGTCAGTACAAGATGCAATAGTTAAGTACCCTGAAATTATACGAGATGTCGCACAACTTGTTCTTGCATTACCCTCTACTCAAGTTAGTGTGGAACGTTTATTTTCAGCACTTAAAATCATAAAATCTGATTTGAGAGCAGTAATGAAAGAGGACTTGATTGAAGCAATCTTGTTCTTAAGAACACACTGTTATACATAATTTTGAATTTTAAAAATCAGTTTATGAAAGAATTAAAGTATGAATTTGTTTGTTTCAAGTTTTAACTTTTAATGCAGCTAATATCATTTGATGTTTCTTTTCAGTTTTCAGAATTTAATATTTTTTTGTTAATCATCAAAATTGTATTAATATAATTTTTTTTTGGATTTATGTATTAAAAAGGTCAAATTGGAAAAAATTAGTCTTAATTTGTATGTTTTAATGTAGCTAATGTCATTTGATGAGCCTCCCTTCAGTTTTCAGAATTTAGTTTTTTTGTTCATCATCAAATTTCGATTAATATAATTTATTTTTGGATTTATGTATTAAAAGGTCAAATTTAAAGAGTATTTTTAGCCTTTATTGCAAATATCATTCAACAGTGTATTCATCTGTCTGTTGTTGAGTATGATCAATGACCACTCTAACTACATTTGGATTTTGATAACTTGACAGAGCTGGAGCCGGAGCCAAACATTTAAAAAAGATGGCTCCGGAGTCGGAGCCAAAAGTTTTTTTTTCTGGCTCCACACCCCTGCTTCTCTCCAAACGAAGTCATTTTTTCCAAGAGAAAAACTGAAGACATTTAATGTAGGAGACACATTATTTATGCTTGTAACTTCCCGCGCTTCGTTTCTCACATTGAGGAAACGGGGAGACTAAAATTACTTGACTGAGAGTATTGAGAATTAAAAAATAAATATGTAAACCTATACATAAAATTAAATCTAATAAGAATGAAATTCAGAATCAATGAAATGATGAATTTTAGAATCCATTTTTTTATTTTTTTTATTATTACTTCTGAATTGACGAATCCCTTACTTGTGATTCTTTTTGAAAAGCGTTCGCAGTTGAATGCAACGCGATGAGAGCTTTCTTACTTTTTGATGAAACAAATTCCTACTTCACGGAGTGGTCATTATCAAGCGAAGAGTAGAAATGCATTTTTAGTATTGTTTTTACTGGACCGCTTCTCTGACCCCTAAATTGAGGGGTAAAATAAAGGTTTGGGGTTATTTAACCTCCTTCGTAACGGCGAAACTCATGCGACAGAAACGACCAACGGCCAGTGCTGGGATTAGCGCCGCTAATTTTCAAAATTGTTAGCGAAACAGGTAGCAGCGCTAAGTTTTTTGGAGAAAGTCAATCGCTATTTTTTTAAAAATCTGGTTTTTCAAAACCAAAATTAAATAGAATTTATTCTTCCGTTGGTTTGTTTTCCTTATTAATATAGAGGAAAGGAACTCGACTCTTACATAAAAATGTTTTTATTTTCGTAGACTATAACGTCACATTTTTGTACCTTAGCAACCAATTATATCAAGATGTGTGCTAATATATTTAAGTAAATTACGGACGGCAGAACATATATAAATTGAGGTGGGTTCAAAAAAAAATTAGCGACAAAATTAGCGTCAGCGGGCACAGCACTGCCTACGGCTGCATGCGAGATCCAACCATCTAAGGCAGTGGTCGGCGAACTTTTTTGGGTATTACCCCAAAATATATTTGTGTACAACGATATTACCCCCTAGACTTGAAATTATTTGTTCGAAAAAAATATAACTTTGATAATTAGCCTCGCTTATTAAATAATAAATTTTTGTGCAATTTTATTTATATGTTTATTGAGCCTTCATTACCCCCGAGATTTTCATTTTTACCCCATTTGGGGTAATTTACCCCGGTTCCCCGACCCCTGATCTAAGGGGTCCGACATCATCCGAACGGACCCAACGTCATTTAACCTTGCTGATCTAACGGGAAGCGAAGTTGCTACGTGGCCACGACGTGCAGCAGTCCTCAGCTGAGGGAAGATCTGCTATTTGTTAAATATCGGACTATATCGATATGGGTTTAGTGACTCTATGGTAGGGGTTCTTAACCTTTTTAGGCTACGATCCAAATTCTGGTCTCGGGGCTAACTCGGCGACCAATGCCTTCAAACAGTTCCCTCGTAATAGATAATAAAATAAATAATAATGGTAAAATGATTAGGGATAACATAAATAAATGATAAATGACAATTTAATGACCCAAGTTTGGGTCGCGACCCAGAGGTTACGAATCCCTGCTCTATGGAATACACGGTTTGGTTCTGTTTCTGCTGTATGATGTATGCCATAAAATTCTAGAAACGGTCTGACAATGAAGTTTCTAAATTTCCTAAACGGTTTTCTATTATTTTCCATTTTCTGAAGGAATTTCCTCTTTTGTACGATGTTTCCTCCAAGTCCTTGATCATTACCAATGTGGTACGCACTAATCAGAGGTCTTGTTGAAAACTACAGACAAATTACCCCGTGGGTAGTGATGGAACATTCTCTTCTAAGTGGAAATAAGATTTTGTGGAGGGATTGATATGCATACATGATTCAAGCAGAGGCATACCGAAGGGGAGGGCGACAGGAGCGATCGCCCCCCCCCCCTTGAGCTAATAAATTATTATTTTGATTATTTTTACGTGTTTAATTTACATATTCAATTAAATATTTTACATATTTAATTTCATGCGCCAATCGAAAAATGTTAGCTAGCTTTCTAGCGATTTTGTGTTTCAATAGTATTGGGTCATTTTTCATGGCACCTGCAACCGCAGTTTATCGATTTTTGTTTACATTCATTTAAATATTTAGTTTGTGAACTTTCTAAATTTTGATAATTTTAAGTATTGATTAAAACTTTGTGTATGAATGTGTGTGTGTGTGTGTGTGTGTGTGTGTGTGTGTGTGTGAAGGCCGCTTGGTCTCAATATTTCATTTCATTTATTAGTTAAATGTTTAAGTATGTTATTTTTAAAATTTGGTATTCAGTTTTTTACACATTTTAAAATTTAGTTTCAAAGTTTTCATCTAATTCACAACTTTTCTATTTGTAACTTTGTAGAGTACTATTTGCAGGTGTCACAGGACTAAAGATAATGGACCTTTATAAATTTTTCAAAAGAAAAAATGTCCAAACTGACAGTGGTTCTACAGAGCATGATGATCAAAGTACTGTTAATCCCAGTAAAATTGCTAGGTTAAAACAGGATGAGAATGAAAGTGAAAAAATTTCGGCGCCTTCGGCGCTAGCTCTTGCCTCCCCTACTACTAAAAATCTAAAATGGCTTAGGATCTCAAAAACTCTTAATCAGACCCTGAGAATAATTTTCTTCTATAAAGGTAACAGTCCAAGGAAATGCTTAATCTCGAAATTAGCACTTTTTTATTCTTATGTTAATACAAATCTGAGCATCGTAATTGCGGTTTGCATTGAATATTGTTACTAATCAGATTTTGATCATAATTTTTATATTTTTTATATAATTTTTATATTTTTATTCATAATGTGTCTTAGCAGTAGCTAGTTAATCATCTCTAACTGAACGATAAGCTCATCATGAACGTACATAAAAATTATTTCTCTCTATTTCAATTATACTTCTACGATTAGTTCCAAGTTCGCCCCCGCCTTGGCAAATTTCTGGGTACGTCCCTGGTTGCACGTGTCACAGATCTTATAGGTAAAGTAATTCCCACACACACACTAGTGCTAAACCGTTTCAAATCCAACTTCCAACCATTATTGCGAGTTGATTATCATTTAAACTAAACATGCTTCTAAAATCAACATCGTTGAACCCGTGTAAGAACTTGAAAACCTCGATGAGGTGACCGCGCAGCCTCCTAGTTTCCAGCGAAAACAAATTCAGGGCGCGTAAGCGTCGATTGTAGCCCATATGCCTAACGGAAGGGATTAACTTTGTGGCCCTCGCCTGGACTCGCTCTAGCCTGTCAATATCTTTCCTGAGGATGGGCGATCAGAACTGCACAGCATACTCCAGGTGCGGAGAGAGAGAGAGAGAGAGAGAGAGAGAAATATGCGATGTGTTTTGGGGTGTCTTTTTTTATTTTGCAAATAAAAATATCGACCTCGTTTTCTCGGTTTTTTTAAATGTTGGTCAAAATTAATTTTATTCAAAATACAAACCTAAAAGTGATGAAATAATGTAAACAACCTTTGCTAATAGTTAAATGCTAAGTACAGTAATTACTGTTGCATATTGTGTATATGTACAATACAATGTACAATTAATTTCACTACAAACATTGGTTAATTTCGTGTGGATAAATCTTTGATATAACCTCTCAAGGTACGCTTGGCATTTCAATATGGTATACTTTCCCATCTCTGTTTACTACTAACTATTAAAAAGAAGAGTTGAAACTACTATATTACATATCCTCACGGACAGCGTTTCTCAACCTGGAGGTCGCGGGAGGTGTTCAACTAGGGGGTCCCTGTGCTTAACAGAAAAATTAGCCAAAATGGAAAATGTAAGTTTATTTTTCAGGCGAAAATTACAGAAACGTAAAATGGGACATAAACTAATTTTTTAAGTGAGGAACTCGTGTAATGTTACATTTTCACAGTTGATATTATTTTCTGTTAGTCGTAATCTCCATATAAAACTGTTAGTCTGTCTTTGAGTGAGGTACATGTACCCGTCTTGCATTTGTTTATCTTCTTATATTCGGCTGAATAAACACGCACTAACACAGTCAATTTCAATGATTTGTTTTAACTGCAACCATCGATGAGAAGCCCAATTCGCGTAAGTATAAGGTTGCAAATGGAATTAAAACTTTTAATGTTTCAGACACCAGTTCTGGATACTCACTTTTTTGTGCTGTCAAAAATGGACGCGAGTCTTCTGACGGGAATGACAACTGCAAGGTCTTGTCAGATGAAAGTTAAATCAATTTATGGTGGAGGTATCGGCAGATTCTACCACCCTTTCATTGAACGGATTAAGTATCCACTTTTTAGCAACTTTCCATCGTCATAAGGGAAATAGTTCGGAAGCTGTTTTTGCAGTTCAGTTATGCTATAGGGTGGCCACAAAGTTTCTTTGCATGATAAACAAGGGCAACGTACAGAAATGCTATAATGTCACTGCAAAGGGACTTTGTGGCCTAGGCCCAACATTAATATAAAAAAAATGGATCACCTGAGGATCAGGGCCCCCAGCCTTCTTTAGTTTGCCTTATAAGGCTAACTAACGAAAATATCATGACCTAACCTAACCAATCGTTAGTTAGCCTTATAAAGCTAACTAAAGAAGGCTGGGGGCCCTGATCTTCAGGTGGTCCAAAAAAATTATAATTTTTACACGCATGCTAGACAGTTTTCTTTGTTTTTTAACATTTAGCAATTATTTTATTGTTTATATACTGTATATATATATTTGGTTTGAAATATAAAAGAAACAGAAAAGTTATTAAGACTATACTATAGCCTGTAGGTTTAAGTTTAATTAAAAGAAAGTCTATTTTATATATGTAAAATATATGTTTCATGTTTTTTTTGCAATATATAAACAGCAATTGATTGAAATGTCTATTTCCTATGTACACGAATTTTCTGTTGCATGGAGTAATAAAAACTAAGAAAAAAACAAAAACCCCAACTTATTTGACCTATTTTACGATATTAAATCCTATCATTATATATATTTAGTACTATCTGAAAACTATAGGTTTGGACGAAACGGGAGGTGAGCATCACGTGACTGCTAAACTTATCCTTATTTGTGGAGCAGTAATTTGTCCCTAAACACGTATGGACGTGTTTAAACTTGTCTGCCTGTTTTTGTGCCAGAAGTCACGTACTCATGTAAATTCATCTGAGGCCTATTTCCTAACTTTATAATCTACCTATTAAACCTAACTTATATTTTTCACTTGTGTTACAAAAATTCTATCCTAAATCATATTATTAATTAGCCTTCAATTCTGCAATCCCAACAGAGGTATGCAGTTAGAGAATTTAGAAGAGTAGTTTCCGTTATAATAGTAATAGTAAAGAGAGAGTGAGGCAACATTGGAGCAAAGAGAGAGGGATTGAAGGCAGTCAGTAAAAGGTGGGGAACTGATGAGACGAAAAGCCTTTGATTCTATCCAGTCGAGTATAGCTATGTGGGTTGAGCCATCCCACACAAGAGAAACGTACTCCATACAGGGGCGGACAAAACTCTTGTATAAAAACAGGAGCCGAGTAGGAGTGAAGAAGCTGCGGAGCCGGGACAGCAAATCTAACCTTTTAGAAGCTCTTTTAGAAAGAAAATATATGAGATCTTTCCAGGAAAAATCACGAGAAAAGGAAACAAACATGAATGTTAAAAGAAGAGGAAGGATTGAGTTATGTATATTTGAAGATAAGGGGATAATCGTGTGGAAGGAGACAAGTAGACAGATAGTCAGTAGACAAGTAGACAGATGAAAGAACTGGGTTTCTGTGGCATTGAAAACCACAAGATTTTCTCTGCCCCAATCAGAGATGGTAGAAAGATCAGAGGTCGCGTGTGCTATAGACGTCTCTCGCGAAACATGGACTGAGTGTTGAGAGGGAAATTTTGCGAAGTGGGTGAAGAAATGAAGGGTGGAATCATCGGCACATGAGTGGATAGGAGTGCGACTTAAAAGATCATTGCTAAATAAAAGGAAGAGAGTGGATGACAGGACAGAGCCTTGAGGAACATTATTAATACCTTCAGAAGAACAGTGGCCATCTACAACCGCAGCTATAGCTCGGTCAGAAAGGAAATTAGAGAGCATAGATAGAAGTATAAAAACTGAAGGAGAGAAGTTTGAAAATTAAAGATTTGTGCCAAACTCTCTCAAAAGCTTTTGCTGTCTAGCGTACTAGTTCCCAACCGATGGGCCATGTAGATTGGTCATAGCATACGTTTTAAAAATCAAATTTAAATTCAGAAGTAGTATAATTTTAGTAATTTTATAAAATTATTCGTATATAACTATATTTACATTATTTTTCCATGTGCTATTCTAGTGGGCATCGCCACAAAAAGGTTGGGAACCACCGGTCTAGCGCAATAGCAAAGATTTCACCGAAATCCCGAAAGAGGATGACCAAGAGTTAGCGAGATATGCAAGAAGATTGCCAGTAAAGCGTCCCTTGCGGAAACCAAGATTGTGAGAAGAGAGGGTTTTAAGAATCTTCCTATCAAAGTTGGATTCAAAAACGTTAGAAAGACAAGAAGTCAATGCAATTGGACGATAGTTGGAGTCGAGAGCGGTCACCCTTCTTTGGGACAGTCTGAATGAAAGCAAACTTCCAGCAGGAAGGAAAAGCACAGATGAAAGGCAAAGACGAAAGACTTTGCCTGGGCAGGGTGTCAGAAATAAACAAAGTTCTTGAGAACAACAGGAGGGACACCATCAGGACAGTACGCCTTCCTAGAGTTTAGCACAGATAGGCAGAAAAAACATCTTTGGAAGAGATTCTAATTTCAGACATAATTAAGTCAGAGGTGGGAGGAGATGGAGGAACAGCACCGAATTCGTCCAAAGTTGAGTTGGAGGCGAAAGTTTTAGCAAGTTTTAGGAGAAGGGACTCAGAATGGAAAAGAGGAGGGGAAGAAATAAAGGTGTTGGAGAAGTTTTTGGCTGGGTGCCAGAAAGAGCGAGAAGAATTAGAATTACGAGTAGATAGGTTTTCCATATTTTTTTCTGATGGAGGAATTCTTGGAGAGGCGAAGAACAGATTTTGCACGATTCCGGGTAGAAATATAAGCAGAGTGAGAGTCAGGAGTTGGATGGCGACGGTACCTTCTGAAAGCCTCTTTGTTGCGGATGCATTAGAACAAACATAGTTAAGCCAGGGTTTTTCTTGCATTGGTAGTAGGGATAGAATATGGAATGTACGCCGCCATGTCTGCGAGAATCATCTCTGTGATGCGCTTAGTACACTCGGAGGGGCCCGGCCACTAAGGCAGTAATCATTCCATGGAAAATCGAAGAACTGCCTAAGGGCATCCCAATGGGCGGTCTCTTGGGAGGCTCCAAAAGCCGAACTGGAGCGACATGACATGACAGGGAACAGATTAAGATTATAGTTGGAGGAGCCCAACGGAGAAAAAAGGTTAGTAGATAAGAAGGGTGAGAAGTGAGAAATAGATCCAGAATGTTGGGCCTATCTGCAAGTCAATCGGGGACACGAGTAGGGTGCTGTACAATCTTCAGGATAGAAAAGTTGTAAGCGAGCTCACCAGGGATGTCAATGAAATGGGAGGAAAGCCAAAGCTGGTGGTGTACATTTAAATCACCTAAAATGGAGATTTCAGCGAAAAGAGAGTGGGATAGGATGTGTTCCACTTTGGAAGTGAGGTATTAAGAGAGTTTCGTATAGTCGGGAGAATGAGGAGAAAGATATTCCTATATTTAATTTTACATAAATTTTATGCAAGTTATATTATGTAATATATCAGTTTTATATTATATAAAAGGTCCATCTGTCTACCATATCGAATGAAGATTTTAATTTCTGCTGATCTCATGATGTATTTTCAGCATGTAAAGAAACTCAAAAATGTAACGCATAAAATTTAACTGCTTCTTATTCTATCGTTATAAAATCCGAGTTCTTTTTTCTTTTCGAGAGATTAGTGGGGCTGTAGTGTGGCACGTAAGCACCCTTTCGCTGTAAAAATTTGTTTGTGTTTGTTAGACTTACTTTACTAAATTTTATTTTAAATATTTGATTAAGTGAAGACTGAACAGAATACAATTACTGTCTCATTGTCGTCTCATTAATATATTCCATTTGACTCATTATTATTATATATATATATAACGAGGGTCGGTACGAAAGTAATGCCTCTTATTTTTTAGTTCGTAAATACAATAAGAGGCATTACTTCCGTACCGCCTCTCGTATATCTATCTACAACCGAGTGTTTGCTACCGTACTTCATAAACGGATGATTCGAAAGTTGTGAAATATGAATATGGTGAGTAAGCGACGAGAAGCATCGGCAACGAAGAATAAACGATTTCCGGAACGAATTAGCTTCCACGGAAGCCAGTCCACCACCCCCCAAAATGGGACCAAAAGGGTCAGAATGTAAGGTAATATCACCAATTTAAAGTTCCTCCAGAAAACCAAGGGAACACACAAACACGCGTGTGTATATATATGTTTGGTGGACATACCATATAAAACAGTTTCTAAACTGACCTAAATATGAACTTAAAATTTAACCATCAACTGGTGTTTATGAAACAAATTACTATAACGCCTCAACTTAACATTGACATATCGTTTGAAGATTAGCTATAATGGATGGAGAACAAATTCAAATTATCTACCTCATGAATTTTATTTCTTAAGTTCATCGCAAGAACGCAAAGATTGTTCTACTTAAGCATTAATTTACTCGTGACATACAGACAATATTAAAATAGCTGGCAACTCATTAGTTGATTAATTCACTATACTTTATATTAAAAAAATGAGTGTTTACATCACCCTGTATTTAGGTTGCGAATGATGGCTATTAGTGATGAAAATAAACGTGAGTAATATGGTTTCACGTCAAATATATTTATGAAGTGATCTCAGCTTATAAAACCACTTTATTCCATCCCTTATACTCTTTTCTCCTCAGATTACCCTCTAGCGCAGTTCTCACGAAGGGCTGAGACTTACCTTGACCATTTCAAAGGCATTGTCTTCCCATCAATCACTGACTCACTCATCAAAACTCGACAAAAGGTAAAAATCTAAGATGGTACTCACTGGACTCCCGCACGCCTCTCCTGAACACTTCGTACAGAGTCTTGGCATCCTCGTACACGAACTTCATGAATTTTCCCTCCCGCGCCTCCTTCGTCAGCCTCGAGACACGTACCACTTCAGTACCCTGAAAAAATGAATAAAACATTTAGTGAACAGCGTTTTCCTTTTCTTTCTTTATTTGAAGTACAATTCAACTCATTTAAAGTTTATTGCCGTCTTTACCGACACTGAAACTATTTTTGTACTTAAAACTCAATGTTAAGAATGCTCAAACGAGAATTAAATACATAAAATAACTCTTCATTCAACGCTACAAGATCTGAAATGTTGTATGAAGACGATAACTGTGTCACATTTGCTGAAGAAATATTCAAAATGAAATTTAAAATAATTCTTAATTTTACTTTTAAACCGATTTACCTATATATATATATATATATATATATATATATATATATATATATATACAGTATATATAGTGTTTCAGGAGGAAAGGTCAATACTTCGGGAGGTGATAGTATCGGTCATTGTGAGAAAAAAGTTCATATGAACATGTGTCTAATTCTGAATGGTTACGGAGATAGAGCTGTTTGAATCTGATGCGCGCGCAGCTCTTCCTCCCCCTTCCCTCCCCTATAACCTTGAACCATGTAAGCTGTAATGTAAGCTGTAACAAATTTGTCATTTCTGTATCTGATACCATTCAAAATGCCAATGTTTAAACATTAAATGTTAGAAACAGTAATTGGTTTTTCTTTCTTGATTACCTTTAACAATGCTTTTGTATTTGTAGATTCAAACAGCTCTATCTCCGTAACCATTCAGAATTAGACACATGTTCATATGAACTTTTTTTCTCACAATGACCGATACTATCACCTCCCAAAGTATTGACCTTTCCTCCTGAAACACCTTGTATATAAAGAGGTATACTGCAGAAATACAGGGTGGCTCAAAAGTCCATATCTATTTTGCTGACATAATATTGCTATTTTTTTTTTCTGGAGGCCATAGATGATGATGGATATACAAAAACGTGTGATGGTAGTAACACTACGTATCCAAGGGAAGAAGTGCAAAGAAATTGAAAGAAGATTTCACAAACCAGGACCTACAGACAAAGCAATTCGTGAGCTGGTCAATAAATTTAAAGGAACAGGATCTGTTCATGATAAGGCAAGATCTGAACGTCCAATGTCGAATTGGTAAGAGATGCCTTTGAAACATATCCTAGAATGTCAACTCGCACAGCATTACGCAGATTGAGTATATCAAAAACAATTGTTCTAAGGATTTTAAAATAAACATTAAAAAAGAAAAGTTACCATATTCAAGTGCTACATGAGTTACACGAATTAGATTACGTCAAAAACAATATTTTTTAATACTAAATTAGAGAGATTTGGGTGCTCTTCCAATATGTGCTCTACCTTAAAATTTACATTCCAATACGTGATCTACCTTAGATATTCGGATTAGCAGCAGGTACGTTAGTTAGCCTTATAAGGCTAACTAACGAAAATATCACGACTTAACCTAACCAATCGTCAAGGGCGTATAGTTGACCTAACGATTGGTTAGGTTAAGTCATGATATTTTCGTTAGTTAGCCTTATAAGGCTAGTTTCACGGTAGAGCACGTATTGGAATATGGTAGATCACAGTTTCGCGGTAGAGCACATATTGGAAGAGCACCGAGATTTGTGCTGAGGAAAATTTACCCTTCGTAAAACTGTGGTCAGAATTTAGTGATCCTAGCCTTTTTATAAAAGATGGGGGGTGCATTTCAATGAAATAGGGAATGCTAGGCTAGGTAGGTTAATCGATGAGAACGTTCGAAAGCTGTATAGGTCGAAGCCTTCTTTAAACGTTGTGGGTCCGGGAAACGCCGGCCCGACGTGAAGAATAGTTTAAAACGCCGATCCGTGGTAAAAAATAATTTAAACGTCTTTTATTGTAACGCGCGTAGTATTAGAAATAAATTAAACGAATTTAAGGCGATAATTTATTCCGGCAACGGATCACGTTAAGAATAGCGAACCCATAGGCCATAGGGTGTTGGGTTCGCTATTCTTGACATGGATAATTTTGGGTTCCCTATTCTTGACATGGAAACTTTTGGGTTTGCTATTCTTAACATGGAGAATTTTGTAAAAACCTATTCTTTACATGAGATATACATATATAATCCGATTATAAAGCTCTCTTATCGTTAGTTACTAAGTTACAAAAAATATGTTTGGAAATATCGTACGTTTAGGTTAGGTTAGGTTTAGGTTAGGTATTTATTTTTCCCTGTTGAAACATTAGGTTTGCCATTCTTAACATGTTGAATTTTGGGTTCGCTATTCTTAACTTGTTGAATTTTGGGTTCGCTATTCTTAACTTGTTGAATTTTGGGTTCGCTATTCTTAACATGTTTAATTTTGGGTTCGCCATTCTTAACATGATCCCCGGCAATTACAATATAGTTGCTATAACCGAAACGTGGTTAAATACCGTGACTCGGGACTTGTTGGGGGAACTTGGTATAGCGGGTTTTAAACTTTTTACTAATGATAGGTTACATAGGATTGGTGGCGGCGTTTTGCTGTACATTCGTAATTCCCTTAGGGCTATCGAAATTAAGATAGATTTTCCGGCAGCAATTAATGCGTTATGCGTTGAAGTTAGGGCGCATAGTATTAGCTTTAATTTTGTTGTTGTTTATAGACCTCCGGTTCAACCCCTCGATACCGATACTAGATTTTACTCACTTCTTGGTAACTTTATTAATAATCGGGATAGTATAATTGTCGAAGACTTTATATGCCCTAATGTTAATTACGAGACTTTTACTGGTAATGATGAGGGTTTGAGATTGATTGAGTCTTGGAAGATAATTTCTTTGGACAGATGGTTACCGAACCAACGCGCGGTGACAATATCTTAGACGTGGTGATGACGAACAACGATAATATAGTCGAAGGTTTAGAAGTAGGTGAGAGTTTGTGATATAGCGATCACCAAATTATTAGGTTTAAGCTATTGATAGAAAAACAGTAAGGATAGTAACATAACAGAAGTCCCCGATTTTCTAGGGCTAATTTTGATAGTTTTGCAGACAGGATGAGAGTAGTGGACTGGGATAATTTATTTATGGGTAATGACGCAACTTTTCATTGGGAGGCGTTTAAAGAAAGTTTTATGAATATCAAAAGGGAGTTTATTCCTCGTAGGCCCAAGCGCGCTAGAAATTATGGTAGGCCCAAGTGGTGGACTAGGGAAATATGCGAGTTCATAAACGAGCGTAAGAGAGCGTATAGACTTAATAAACGCACTGGCACAGTAGCTAACTTTAATAGATATATCGAGCTTAGACGTCAGGTTAAAAGATGTTAGGAATGCTAAGCGTAATTTAGAGATACTTATAGCTGCGGATAGTAAACATAATCCCCAAAAGTTTTTGACTACGTCAATAACACTGCCCAACAAAAAACATTGTTTTTGCTGGTGATTTAATTCTAAGACCTGTTTCTGGATAATATTGATGTGCTGATTTCAAAAATCATCTTAGATTTTGTCCATCACATCAGGTTTTCGTGCAATATGCAATGCAATATGCCTATTTTGGGTGATCCATGAAGGGCACTTATCAAAATTGATGATTTTTGAGACCTGTTTTGCTGTTAAAATTTTATCTGTGGAATACGCAAATCTGTGCATTAAATCTAAAGGTCATGTACAACATATTAAAATCTTGGGTATCTGTGATTTCCCCAGGTGTGAGCGTGACGTCATGATCATGGATTCATTTTTTGCTTATTTAAACACTTTTAATCACTTTATGTGTCAATATTATCATTGTATATTAAAGTTCACTCCCTGCACAATTGTTTACTTTTCCATGCTGATTCTGAGTATGTAAAAACTTATTTCTTGAAAAGAAAAAAAATTGGGCATAACCCTGCCAAAATACGATATCTCCGTATTTGATTGCTCGAAAACCTGACGTGATAGGGAAAAACTAAGGTGATTTTTGAAATCAGCACACCAAAGTTACCTAAAAACAGGTGTTTGAATTAAATCAGCAAAATTGGTGTTGGGCAGTGTAATCGTAAGCCGATAAAAAATAACATAGGCCCTCCAGTGGACGCTAACGGCGCTTTGGCTTCCGACGTTCAGGCGATGGCGGGTATTTTTAACAACTTTTTTGCGACTGTTTTTACCGTAGAAGACGTAAATAATGTCCCCGACGTGGACGATATCGTTCCATTTCGTAGTGAGACTATTTTGAATGAGATAACTGTTTACGAGGGTGATATTGCGCATTATATCGATAAGCTAAAAGTTACCAAGGCTCCAGGCCCTGCTGCGCTTTATTCTAGACATTTGAAAGATTTGAAAGACGATATAGTAAGCCCATTAACAAAAAATTTTAATAAGTCACTGGAAGCGGGGATTATTCCTGAAGACTTCAAATTAGCTACGTTACGCCCATTTTTTAAAAAGGCGACCGCACAGTAGTTACCAATTATAGGCCTATTAGCTTAACGTCAATTGTCGGTAAACTTTTGGAATCCGTAGTTAGGGACCGTATCGTCGAACACTTAGAAAGTCGCGATTTGACTAATAGTAGTCAGCATGGGTTTCGGCGCCATAGATCTTGTTTAACTAATTTGTTAGAGTTTTATAACGAAATAGTGCGCGAATACGATAGGCATAGAGCGGCTGACGTTATTCATTTAGACTTTAAAAAAGTGTTCGATACAGTTCCGCATAGAAGATTAATTGCGAAGGTTAAAGCGCACGGTATACGCGGTCAGGTAGCTAACTAGTTAGAGGAATGGCTTCGTACTAGAAAACAGAGGGTCGTTGTTCATGGTAGTGAATTGGGGTGGTTGGATGTAGGTAGCGGTGTCCCACAGGGTTCAGTGTTAGGCCCATTGCTATTCGTAATCTACATTAACGACATAGATGTAGGGTTAACCAGTAACGTGTCAAAATTCGCGGACGATACTAAAATAGGTGGTAAAGTCGTTAACGTGGACGATAGAAATAGGCTCCAAGACGATGTAAATGGGATTATGGAGTGGACGGATAAGTGGCAGATGCAATTTAACGTAGACAAATGTAAAGTTTTGCATATAGGTTCTCGTAACAATAATTACACGTACACGATGGACAATAGACAGTTAGCGAGCGTTGACGAAGTAAATTTAGGCGGACACGTATCTAAGGATTTAAAAGTTAGGAACCAGTCCCTGGAGTCTTGCGCAAAAGCTAATAGGATGTTAGGCTTCATAGCGCGTAATTTTGAATTTAAATCGAAGAATATTATATTGCCCCTTTACAAGTCCCTAGTCAGGCCTCATTTAGAATATGCCTTTCAGTTTTGGTGCCCGTATTTGCGTGAGGATATTGATAGGCTGGAAAGAGTTCAGCGTCGTGCCACGAAACTAATTCCGTCATTGCACAACAAGTCTTACGAAGATAGGATTAAAGAGTTAGACTTGCATTCACTCGAAACTAGATTAAGGGGGGAGCTTATCGAAGTTTTCAAAATCGTTAATAAAGTCGATAACGTAAATTTTGACAAAATGTTCACTTTCGATAATAGCAATACTCGTAATAACGGATTTAAGTTGCGTGGCAGACGTTTCATTGTTAACATCGCTAAAAACCTTTTTACGTTTAAAGTAATTGGTAAATGGAATAATCTTCCCGCGCCCGTCGTGAACTCTACCAGCGTTAATATGTTTAAAACCCGTTTAGATAGGCATTTTAAGAATATTAATGTTGTAAAATAATAAAACAATTAGCAACAGGAGCTCTGGGGGTAGTGGCCGAGGATGAGTCTGTTGACGATTAATGCTAGCTTGTGACATGCCAGGTGTGATGCCAGCAATAAAATTATTAAAAAAAAAATTAGACTAACACGAACGTAGATGTAGCTCGTAGCGTAAACTAACCCACTGTTTGTTATACTCTTCCTACTTTTTTTTTCTTATCCTCTCTTTACTTGCATGTCTGTAGTTGCATGGTATGACAGTGTTTGAGTTAAGACTGTGTTTGCATGGTTTGTAAGCGTTCTTATTTCACTTCTTTTCATCTTTCACCCCTTTCCTATTCTCTTCGACTATTTTTCCGACTTGTCGGCAGTGGCTGGCGGATGATGATGGTGAGTCTTTCTTTCTCTTTTTCTGAATGAATGTTAACCCACGAATGATAGGTTTTACTACCTACTTAACCCCTTATTCTCTTCTTTTAACCCCCTACTCTTTCCTTTCTCTCGGGCTAACTTTAGAGTGGATCTTAGGGTCTTTGTTAGCCTTAGCTCCTGTAGATCTGTAGATTATCCAAGATGAGCCGCTGTGTGCATAGAATTTATTGAAAAAATTCATACCGAAAACTTATTAAACCACATTCTCTTCAGCGATGAGACGACATTTCACACATGTGGAAAGGTTAATGGACATAATTGTCGTTATCTGGGCAAGTGAAAAACCAACCTAGTTCGACGAATGGGTGAGAGATTCTCCAAAAGTTAATGTCTGGTTGGGTATGACAAGATCGAAGATTTACGGACCTTTTTATCTTTGCAGAAGCTACAGTAACAGGGCCAATTTATCTTGACATGCTTCACCAGTTTCTTGAACCCCAGCTTCGTTCAGATGGCATTCTCGACACTGTTGTCTTTCAACAAGATGAAGCTCCATGTCACTATGCA
Organism: Bathynomus jamesi; assembly: GCA_023014485.1. NCBI lineage: Eukaryota > Metazoa > Arthropoda > Malacostraca > Isopoda > Cirolanidae > Bathynomus > Bathynomus jamesi. Next base: position 897,752 of record JAJOZX010000042.1, on the reverse strand, counting down.
AACATCGTTCGGGCGTATATTGATACGCTTTTACCAAATCGCTGGATGGGACGTGGTGGAAACAGGCCCTGGGCAGTACGATCTCCGGATTTAACACCATTAGACTTCTTTGCGTGGGGCTTTATAAAGTCTGAGGTTTACAAAACAAGAGTTACAGACCCGCAAGATCTGCGAACCCGCATTGTCGCGGCAGTCGCTAAAATAATCCCAGAGATGCTTCAGAATGTATTTCGCAAAGCAGTGGACAGATTTGAGATTTGCAGAGACACTGATAGTGCTCACATCGAATCTTAGACCTAAGCTTGATAAATAAATATACAGCTATGTTACTTCATTTTTATCCTAAAATACTATTATTTCAGCAAAATAGATAGGGGGCTTTTGAACCACTCTGCATTGAAAGCGTAACTACAGAATAAGAGAAAATGGTTAAAGTATTAAAAGTTTTCCTGAATTTTATTTTTTTTTAGGCGGGAGGAAAGTAATTGCACCTTGAGACGAAATCATCTTTAAATTTTATTCCGTTTTTGAGTTTACAAAAATACATTTTATTTTCTTGTTTTGATGTTTACAAATATCTATAAAAATATTATTCTAAACTATATACAGGCCTGTATACGTACAGTTTGTCATTGCAAATACTTGTGGGTTTTGATCCAGTTTGTTTAAAAGCAAGACTGAGGTAGTATGAGTATGACTGATTGATACGGATAAATTTGTGTTGACTTAGGGAGGAAACAAACTCGCGGCGCATCTTGCTCCTGAAGAAGCATGCACCAGGAGACTGGCGGTATCTGTAATACAAATTAACGAAAATTGCGCGAAGTTGAATGCGGATTTGAATGTTCTTTGGACTAGGCTAACACGGAGCAGTTGCTTTCAGTGATGATGAACCACGTACGGAAGCATCGTAAGTACGGTGACTCCCTTATTTACTTGGCAATGATGCTGAGAGCTGTTCGTACCCTGAAATGGGCGGAATCATGTTCTATCGTATGTGAAAAGATGTTTAACTCTTCATACTTCCACTTAAACTAGGAATGCATTGTATGTATATATATATATATATATATATATATATATATATATATATATATACACGAGGGGCGGTCACAAAATAAGTTTACACGGCGTATAATTTCGTAACTAAAGGACCTACATTGATTATGTCTGTATCAGGTGAATTCGTTAATCATTGCTGGCAACACTGCACGTCGATTCGGCTGCCATCTACCGTACATTGGTTATATGAGTCAGTTTAACATGGCAGCTCGACTGGAACAGTGCCCTGTCATTTCTGCAACGATATTCCGAGTCTGTCAGTGGTCAAGAGTTTCTCGAGCGTATTGTCACAGGAGACGAGACATGGGTTCATCACCGTACTCCAGAAACAAAACGTGCCAGCATGGAATGGAAACACCCTGGGTCCCTGGGACCAAAGAAGTTCAAGATTGTGAGGTCCGCTGGCAAAGTGATGGTTACCGTGTTTTGGGACCAAAAAGGCGTTTTGCTCGCAGACTTCATGCAAAAAGACACAACAATCAATGCCGCTGCATATTGTTCAACACTGGAACGTTTACGAGCGGCCATTAAACGTAAACGGCCTGGTTTTATATATATATATATATATATATATATATATATATATATATATATATATATATAATTTTCACGAAAGTAACACGTGAAAAATAATTATGATGAATAAAACCACGAAGGAAAGGAAACACAGAATGGTGCTCAAGCGCTTTCGTCTAATGACATCCTCAGGAACACTGAAGTACATAAAGAATTACAGCTTATATATAGGTTACAGAAAAAAAAAAAAATATATATATATATATATATATTATATACACACAATAAACGGAGAAACAAACTTAAAGTTAACTTTAAGTTTGTTTCTCCGTTTATTGATATATATATATATATATATATATATATATATATATATTTTCTGTAACCTATATATAAGCTGTAATTCTTTATGTACTTCAGTGTTCCTGAGGATGTCATTAGACGAAAGCGCTTGAGCGCCATTCTGTGTTTCCTTTCCTTCGTGGTTTTATTCATCATATATATATATATATATATATATATATATATATGATCATGAAAGAACCTCAGGGGACCATTCTGAGTTCAATCCCATATATATATATATTAGGGATGCAACGGGTAGCGCTTTTACCGGGTAATCGGGTACAGGTACCCGAAGTGTAATACCCGATCGGGTATTGAAGACGTTCCAAAATTTGTTGGTTTAGTACTGCGACTTATTAACTGTGTGCAGTTCAAGCACTTGGCTTTATTATTATCTAATTTATCAATGACAAAATAGTCCCAAACCATACTACGATTTGCCATTTTGAATGTTTTGTTAAAAAATATTATACAAAAAATATATCAAGAAAACCTGCAAAACAATAAAATTAAAATTAAATTAGAATTTGGTTTTTACTACCCGTACCCGATTTTTTAGCAATTACCCGATCGGGTCGGGTACCCGTTTCATCCCTAATATATATATTATATATATATATGGGATGAATTTCACAATTAAACACGTGAAATGAATGAATGATGTAAACCCACAAAGAAAAAGAAAAATTATTCCAAGGCATTTCGTGTATTCAGAAGTACACCTCGTCAGGGTGACGAGGTGTACCTCTGAATACACGAAAGGCCTTGGAATAATTTTTCTTTTTCCTTGTGGATTTACATCATATATATATATATATATACTGTATATGGGTACAGTATAGGTCTTTTGTTGTTTATAATAATGATTGCAGACATATACTAGTATAAAGATACACATATTTAAGACTTGCCGGATTGCCCTTCGCGAACGACAAAAAATGGCAGGAAATATCAAATGAAGGTGACAAAGAAAATTACAAAATTACATTGAAACACTGCATATGTTATTTGGATTTTGTTGCTATCTGAAAAAATAAATATATAATTATGATTATAATTATAATAATATAATTATAATTATGAAAGATTGAAAATACCGATTAACCTTGCGTTACAGAGTTGGACAGAAAAGGAGTGAGAATGTGCCGAAAGTCTGGTGCTGCGTGCTCTCCTTAAAAGAGGAGGCATGCAGTTAGAGAGTTCAGAAGAGAAGCGTCCGTTATAAAAGCGATATTAAAGAGAGAGAGAGAGAGAGAGAGAGAGAGAGAGAGAGAGAGAGAGAGAGAGAGAGAGAGAGTGTGTGTGTGTGTGCATGACTCCAGATTTGAAAAAATTTACTGGAGCACAGCTCTGAATTTACTTTTTTTCCCCTTACACCACTAGATGTGTGATCATTACAGCAGATCTAGTGCCTGGAGCTGGACCCTCCTTCACAATTCTGCACAGCTTAGTCAAATGAGATGGCTTAATGGATCCTTTGTGTTCAACAATGTAACCAAGAATGGAGAATGTCCCTTCAGCTGGTGCTTCACTCCAGGCAGTTGATCCATCTTTATCAAAATGCTTTAATCTCTCTGTGATTCCTTTCCACAGCTGTTCTATATATTCTGTCAGCCAATTTATCACTGAGTCTTTTGTAAAACTACTTTCAGATCTGGTTCTGGATGGTCTAGCAACTTCAGCAACCTGGTAGTAATCAGAACGTTTCTTGATGTATTTGTAAACTTCATTTAGGATGTAATCCTCAGCTGTTAGTTCCTTTTGCTGCCCTGTGGTATCGTGCTTAAATTCAGAAACTACATCATTTGCATTTCCTCCATTAGCTAATTTGGAAATTGTTTCCATCACTCTTAGCATAACAGTTTTCCCTCCTTTATAAAATATATTTTCTACAAATTCTGCACTAACTGTGGTTTTTTGAGCTACTTGCAACATAATCTTTGTTACATAGGAAATCAATACATAGAACTTGGCACTAATTTCTTTCTCTTGTGGATGATCAAAAAACACACAATTTTCCACAAATCTGTCAAATTGATCAAATTCGTAATTAACCATGCGAGTATCAGATTTGAGTTTTGGTCTCTTAAAACCAATGATATTGTCAAGAACCATATTGGTATAGTCAAGGCCTGATCTCAGATTTGAAGAGTGATTCTGAATAAAGTCTAAAAGCTCACTTAGTTTACAAATTTTCTTCAATGCATCAACGTGGGCTCTGTTCACAAGATGCATTAAGTCCCATCGAAATTTGAAATTTTCTCCAAACAACTTTTTCGTTTTTAAATGGCTCGTTGTCCTTACAAAAAGCCCCATCTCCAACCATTCCAGATACCTTGGATTTAATTGCTTCTTCAGATAGTTTCAAGTGATTAGGAGACTTCAACACATCAAAAATTTCATTGGCCAAATAAACTCCTGATTTGCTGCGTACTAAATTTATCCCAGCAAGTTTTACAGTCTTATCTTCTTCACTCATAACTAATACAACTAGCATGCTTAATCCCAAAATTGTTCCAATGTCAGCTGTTATTGTTACTGAAGTTTGTTCTAAGAACCACTTTACAGTTTGTTCTTTAAGTTGATTATCTAATAGCTCACAAATTGTCTCGCACGCATGTGTGCTATGATTCAAATTTCCAACCTCACAACCTGACCTATGTAATACAGCTAGAAGTACTGGATATAGAGCCCATGCAGTGTTTGTTTTCATTATGTAGTATAAGATGTTGCCACATAAGTCTTCTATGCGTTTAGTAGTGTTCCGAGAAGATGTTTTCATCACTTCATAAACAGCAGCTCTTTGATGATGCTGAAGTTTAATTAAATGTCTCTTCAGGTGGGTTTTCAGATTTCTAAACCATCTCTCTTGATTTTCTCCTTGTTTGCATACATAGGTTAAATCTTTACCATTGAAGTAACCTTTTATGTTAGAATGTTTGTCTGAAGCACATGCTTTGGGGTCTGTGCAAGCTATGCAATATAATGTAAACATTTTATCATCAGAAGCATCATCAAAATCTTCTTGATTATCATCATCTTCATCCTCAACAGCTATATCTACATCAGGCATATTAGTGTCACTATTTGCAATGTTTTCCATTATATCACTTGGTACTGAAAATGAATCATCAGCATGCCCTAGATCCTTCTTTTCCACCAATTTGAATGTAGATTTGATCAAATCATTGTTCAGGATTTCTTGTATTGATTTACACTTGCTTAAATGGGCTATGGAAATGTCAAATTTGTTGCTTTTTGCTTTATTAGATTTGGATGCAACACTTGAACTTGAAGGCATATTTTGACTCTTCTCTTTATTAACCACAACAGCTTGGTGAGTTTCTTTTGTTAGGCGCAAAATTGCATTCAATGTCTTCTGGATTTGGGAATTTTCAAATTCCTCTAAAGCAGTTTTGTTAGTCTGATGCGCAGATTCCTCACTTACCTTTTGTTTCTTAGGTGGAGGAGAAGCACTTTCTTCAGTCTGTGAAACATCTAGTGAAAAAGTTTCATTTTCTAGATTAGCAGTTGATGAAGTTGGTTCATTTTTCTGAGGTCTAGCACTAGCACATTTTGTGAACAAACTAAATGACTGCTTTGCCGTATCTCTTTGCTGCACTTCATCCTGGTATTTCTTTACTGCAATATCTAAGCTGTGGGCCCAAACTCTGGGACCTCTTGTATTGTAACAAATATTTTTTTGGAATTAAAATGTTCCTCCCAGTTTTGCTTCTTTGAATATTTGTTCTTGCATTGACCACAAAAGTAACCCCTTTTAACACCCTCACTTTTCCCTCCAACTTCATCAATATTAGGATCCATTATTGATTATTTTATTGACTACCTGAAAAAATACAAAATAAGTAAAAGTTAGTAAATATAGTATGGTAAAAGTGAGTAAAAGTAAGTAAATATAGTACAATGAAAGTAAGTGCTTTAAACTTAGTAAAAGTAGGTAAGTTAAAGTAAGTAAAAGTAAGTTTAAACTTAACTAAACTTTTCAATTCTAGAGTCATGGTGGATTACTTAAAACCGCACAAGTAATTATCTGGCCAATTTATCAAACCTGGCCGAGATCAATGGAACATAGTCCAATCCTGATAATTTTATATTAAAAAAATATACGTTTTAATAAAATTTTAATTATCAAAACATTGAAGCTTAACAAAAAATAAAAATAATTGTTAAATATGGAATTACCAACTAAACTTAAAATAACTAAATTTGTAATTTAAAAAAATTGGTTTGTACAAGAACGTATACGCAAAAAAATTGCATAATGTCTAGCGGATGAACAAAACCCAAACCCAAATTTACTTTTTCTCATGGTCAAATTTACTGGAGCAATGCTCCCAAGATCCCAGGAATCTGGAGTCATGTGTGTGTGTGTGTGTGTGTGTGTGTGTGTGTGTGTGTGTGTGTGTGTCATAAATTCATTTTCTTCTGTGGGGTGGGGGCGTTTATGGGGGCATTCGCCCTTGGCCTCTCCTTCCCGCATAAAAAAAAACATTGTGGCGAAGAGAGAGGGATTGAAGACAGTCGGTAAGAGGCTGGGAATTGATGAGACGAAAAGCCTTTGATTCAACCCGGTCAAGTACGTAGAACTGTGTGGGTTGAGCCACCCCACACATGAGAAGCGTACTCCATACAGGGGCGGGTAAAACCCTTGTGCAGAGACAACAACTGAGTGGGGATGAAGAAACTGCGGAGCCGGTACAGCACACCTAACCTCTTAGAAGCTGTTTTAGAAAGAGTGTATTGCGATCTTTCCAGGAAAAATCACCAGAAAAGGAAACCCCAAGAATGTTAAGAGAAGAGGAACGATTGTTGTCTATTGTTGAAGGTAAGGGGATAGTTGTGTGGAAGATTGTGACCAGTAGACAGATGAAGAAACTGAGTTTTTTAGGCATTGAAAGCCTCACGGTTTTTCTGCTCCAATCAGAGATAGTAGAAAGATCAGAGGTCAGGTGCACCATAGCCGTTCTACGCAAATCATGGGGTGGCTGTTGAGATGGACGCCTTGTGAAGCGGGTGGAGAAGTGAACAGTAGAATCATCGCCATAGGAGTGGATAGGACAGGAAGTACGACTTAATATATTATTGATAAATAAAAGAAAAAGAGTGGCCGACAGGACAGAGCCCTGATGAACACCATTGTTAATAGCTTTAGGAGAAGAACAGTGGCAATCTACAACCGCAGCTATAGATCAGCCAGAAAGGAAATTAGAGATGAAGGCACAGATACTGTAGAACCGTGGTTCCCAAACTTTTTAAGTCATTACTCCATTTTCACATGGATACCTTCATAATGGCCCCCACCCTACCTGTACCCAACGTAAAGCCAGCCCCAGTGTTGCCATGTCGTTTATTTATGTACTTTCTGTATTTTAGAGGTACTTGCAGAGTACCAAATTACTCCACTGAAAAAGTCAAATTACACCTGAGTAATTTACCCATAGTTTGGGAAACGCTGCTGTAGAAGGATGAAAACCGAAGGAGGGCAGTTTGGAAATTAAAGATTTGTGCCAGATTCCATCAAAAACTTTTGATATGTCTAGCGCAATAGCGAAGGTTTCACCGAAATCTCGGGAGGAGGATGACCAAGAATTCGAATCAGCGAGATATGCAAGAAGATTACCAGTAGAGCCTCTCTTGCGCAACCCATATTGACGATCTGAAATAAGATTGTGAGAAGAGAGATATTTAAGAATCTTTCTATTAAGGATAGATTTAAAAATTTAGAAAGGCAAGAAATCAAAACAATTGGACAATTGTTGGAGGGTTAAGAAAACATGACAAGACGTCATTGTTGTAATGCATACAATTTGATTACAGCACAAATTATGAATAAGTGTGAGTTCCTCGTTTTGGTAGAATTTAAAGGGCATGTACAATACGAACTACCGTACTGCCGTTGACGTATATTACCGTACGACTATCTGGCATTTTACCATATTTACCGTATGGGTCGTATGATCATGCACTTTCAGTTTCAAATGTTTTATCAACTGTAGTAGGCGCTTCATAGATATAGAATTTTCTTTCTTTTAAACTGATGAGGTTAGAATGGTCCTAACGAAAATACTGCCTTTTGCAACATATATATATGTATATATATATATATATTCGCAAGTCTAAATTCGTAAATTCCTGTTTGTCAAAAAGAATTTTCGACAAAATTTTTACAGTAATTAATGATTATGTTGGCAAGACTTGAGAAAATGTTTGGTCATGTGTTCATTTACAGCACTCTTGTGTGGAGGTGGGACAATAATTATATATATATATATAAGGGGAGAGAGGGGGAGAGAGAGAGAGAGAGAGAGAGAGAGAGAGAGAGAGAGAGAGAATATATATATGCATATATATATATATATATATATATATATATATATATATATATATATATATATGCGTGTACACGTGTGTGTGTGCGTGTCACAACTGAGATCAAGGAAGTGGCGAAGGGAGACTATTAAGCTGGCGTTGTATTTACACGGGAAAGTTGAAAGGGATTCAGTTTAAATTTGAAACGTCAGTTCTTCAAAACAAAAATTATTTAATGATCTCGTCAATTCATTAAAATTATCACAGAAACCATTAATGACGTTTTCCTAATTCAATTTACTTTATATATTTACACACACACACACACACACACACACACACACGAGGACCACTCAGTATATTTTGCCCCACCTTTTTTTTTCTTTTTAAGTTTCCTTGTAAGTTCCAGAAATGTACACAAGTAGTTACATACCATTTTTACAAGTTTTTATTTTTCCACATAGTCTCCATCCTTTTCTACGGCTTTCTTCCACCTCGAAACAAGGGCCTTTATTCCTTGCTGGTAAAAGTCCGCTGGGTTCTGCTGGAGCCACCTCTTAACCTCCTCAACAACTTCATCGTCACTTTGAAACTTTGTTCCACAAATAACATCCTTCATTGGCCCAAACAAATGGAAGTCTGAAGGTGCCAGATCCTCCGGGCTGTATGGAGGGTGGGGTAACACGGTCAAGCGCATTTTTTGGTGATGGCCTCTCTTGTTTGCAAACTGTTGTGTGGTCTGTGGTCTTGCGTTATCGTGCAAAAGAAGGACGTCTTCCAGTTTTCTCTCCGGTCGAACTCGCTTTATACGTCTCTGGAGTCTCTGTAGGGTAGCAACATATGCCTCTGAGTTGATTGTTTGTCCTTTCTTCGTAATGTCCACCAGAATCACCCCTTTCATGTCCCAGAAGATGGTGACCATAATCTTTCCTGCAGAGGGCGCCATTTTGAACTTTTTCTTACGCGGGGAGTCTGCATGATGCCACTCCATGGATTGGCGTTTTGTTTCATTTCAAAGTGGTGTACCCAAGTCTCATCCCCAGTCACAATTCGTGAAAGGAAGTCCCCTTCTGTCTCGTATCGAACCAACGACTCAGAAGCAATTTCTTTTCTTTGGGCTTTGCAATCTTCAGTCAGTTCGCGAGGAACAAACCGTGAACACACGTTTGAGTATCCCATTTGCTGAATTATCGTATTCACACTTCCTTCACTAATTCCTAGCTCCAGTGATAGCTCCTTGTATGTGATGCGCCGATTTGATCGAATGATGCTGTTAGCACGTTGCACAGTGTGAGATGTCATAGCCGATACCGGGCGATCGCTGCGTGACTCATCATCGAAGCTGGCTCTCCCTCTCTCCGATGATCTCACACGTTTAGACCAGCGTCCAACTGTGCTTCGACCAACAACAGCATCTCCGTAAACGTTTTGTAGACGTTTGTGAATATTTCTAACTGTTTCCTTCTCTGCGGTTAAGAACTCGATAACAGCTCTCTATTTACGACGCACATCACTGTCAGACGCCATTTTCGAAACTGCGTTAACCATCGATTTTATACAAGGGCGTTTAAAAGCGGTTTTATACAAGGAGGGGAGGTTCAAACTGGAAAAATCCGGTTATGTGAAGCGCAGAAAGTTCACACTTACGGACCAAAAGACATTTCAGCCCCATGGCCTATTATTTAGCTAAGAAAAAAGGGTGGGGGCAAAATATATTGAGTGCCTCAAGTATATACAGTATATATATAAAAGGACTATCTTCATCAGAATCAGAGGTCCTCAGCTCAGTACCATAAGGAACAGTATTAGCTCCACTACGCTTCATAATCATGCTAACTGACATAGATGAGGACGTTACCAGAGACAGCACAGTAATATCCTTTGCTGATGACACAAAGATCAGTAGAGAAATAAGAAACCCAGAAGATATAGGATCTCTACAAACCGACATGAACAGAATCTACAAGTGGACGGAATACAACAATATGAAGTTTAACACTGAGAAATTTCAGCTGTTACGGTACAGAAAAAGAGAAGACCTAAAATCCGTGGCATATTATACCCCAAATGAACAGGAAATTCAGAGAAATTCTAGAGCAAAAGATTTAGGGGTTGTAATGACTGATGGTGCTAAATTTGAAACACAAAATAAGATAGCAGTAAACAGAGCAAAGAGAATAACGGGGTAGATATTGGGAACCTTTAAACGAAGGGATAGGAATGTAATGATTCCTCTACTGAAAACACTGATCATACCCAAATTGGAATACTGCTGGGTCCTAACATCCCCATATAAAAAAGAGGACATTAGACAGCTGGAAGGGATTCAGAGAAGCTTCACAGCCAAGATCAAGGGGTGCAAAGAACCAAATTACTGGAAAAGGTTACGCGAACTAAACCTATATTCACTGGAAAGAAGAGAGAGATACACCATTATTTACACTTGGAAAATAATGGAGAAACTAGTCCCTAATTTTACTCTGAACCCTGTAACTCCCCAAACAACGGTGGAAAGTAGAAAAGGAAGACTGTGTCGTGTTCCCAAATTAAAGGCGAGAGAGGAAACATCATTAACCCTGAAAGAAAATAGTTTTGTTGAGAGGACCAAAACTGTTTAATCAGCTGTCCAAAGACCTATGGAACACGAATGGTGTTGCAGTGGACATCTTCAAAAGAAGATTAGACGCCTGACTCAGAACAATCCCCGATGAGCCGGGCGTATCTGGCTATGTGAGGTGGAGAGTACAAGAAACCAACTCACTACTTCATCAGGCCAACTCGAGAGGAGGGGCGACGAGCTTGACCTTCGTGAATGAGGAATCATCGCGCGGAACCTTTGAAAGGTTGAAAGGTATATATATATATATATATATATATATATATATATATATATATATATATATCAGGGGCGACGCCAGACTTTTCACATAGGTCAGGCAGAAGCATTATGCTTCGATAGAATTCATTAATGAATATGTAAATTTTGTTTTTAAATAATTTTGCTTTTGTTTTCAAAAATTACTTAAAGCCTACTAAATCAATAAATTGTTTAATAATTATAATAACTTACTTGCATTTTATTATGTCCTTAGATAATGTCTCATCATATTTAATCTACCACGAGTCATTTATACATAAACTCCAACCTCCTCGGTTTCAATGCAAATTCTTCGATGACCTTGTCATGTAGAATCTTTTGCCTCTCCAGGGAAACCACAATTTCTTTCTCTATTGCAATTCTTGCTAAACATACTAGTCTTTCCTGACCAGTTCTGTTCCTTAGATATGTCTTAATTCGATTTAATGTTGAAAAACTTCTCTCTGTGGATGCACTGCTCACTGGTATAGTTAAAATCAATCTAAACAGTTTTGCAGATTCGCTAAAAGCTTTTTCTAAATCTAAGTCATTGCATAATTTTAGCAGTTCTTTGACATTTTTGCAGGCAGTAAAATCAGGATCTTTATAAATGTACTTCAATGTAAATGGGTATCTAAGGTCGAGTAAAAAAAAGAAAAAAACTCACACACACACACATACCACACACACACAAAAAGCACAAAAGAAAAAAAATTTAAATGCATTGAAACAAATACGACACGGTTCCTGAGTAAACTGACAATGAGGAAAGCCGTGCGCAATTCATAGTTGCCACATACTGTATCTCTGTTTTCACTCAAACAGCTTTCTGAGGATGAGATTTGGCATCCAGCGTAATGTTAGGCACTTAGAAATATGCCTGACTTGTAAACTGAATAACTCGCTTTTCTCTTCTTTGAAAAAATAGATTGACAAAATTATATACTTATCTGATTGTTTTCACAGATGCTATACTAATGTTGATTTTAAATTACATTAAATTTCGTAAAAGTTTCATTTTTTCATAAGTGTGATGAAAGGGATCGGAAATGATGCTTGACTTGGCTTTGTTGCTTAATGCTCTCGGTCGCTCAGGCGTCATAAAACAGGTCTGACTTTGCCCAAAGAAGCGGCGCATAGAGAGAAGGAAAAAAAATTATATTGCTCTAATAAAGTGACCATAATAAATAGATCTTTGAAATACACAAATTTAAATTTTACATGATGACCAGGAAATTAAATTTATTTTTCTTTAAAGTTAGGTCAGGCCCGCCATCGCCTCTGATATATATATATATATATATATATATATATATATATATATATATATATTATAATATATATATATATTATATATTATTAGATAATATATATATATATATATATATATATATATTAGATATGATACACACAGACCGTGCATGGAACAAGGAACTCTTCTGGGATAATTAAATCCACTATAGTCCGGGCTTGCATCATGAAAAAGAAAAACTATGGTATTTTTCATTTACCATTACTTATTCGGACTATAGTGGATTTAATTATCCCAGAAGAGTTCCTTGTTCCATGCACGGTCTGTGTGTATCATAAAAAACTCAGGGAACCATTCTGAGTTCATTCCCATATATTATATATATATATATATATATATATATAGTGTGTGTGTGTGTGTGTGTGTGTATACTAGGAGCACTCAATATATTTTGCTCCACCCTTTTTCTTAGCTAAATAATAAACCATGGGGCTGAAATGTCTTTTGGGCCGTAAGTTTGAACTTTCTGCGCTTCGCATAACCGGATTTTTCCAGTTTGAACCTCCCCTCCTTGTATAAAACCGTTTTTAAACGCCCTTGTATAAAATCGATGGTTAACGCAGTTTCGAAAATGGCGTCTGACAGTGATGTGCGTCGTAAATAGAGAGCTGTTATCGAGTTCTTAACCGCAGAGAAGGAAACAGTTGGAAATATTCACAAACGTCTACAAAACGTTTATGGAGATGCTGTTGTTGATCGAAGCACAGTTGGACGCTGGTCTAAACGTGTGAGATCGGAGAGAGGGAGAGCCAGCTTCGATGATGAGTCACGCAGAGGTCGCCCGGTATCGGCTATGACATCTCATACTGTGCAACGTGCTAACAGCATCATTCGATCAAATCGGCGCGTCACATACAAGGAGCTATCACTGGAGCTAGGAATTAGTGAAGGAAGTGTGAATACGATAATTCAGCAACTAGGATACTCAAAAGTGTGTTCACAGTTTGTTCCTCGCGAACTGACTGAAGATCACAAAGCCCAAAGAAAAGAAATTGCTTCTGAGTCGTTGGTTCGATACGAGACAGAAGGGGATGACTCCTTCACGAATTGTGACTGGGAATGAGACTTGGGTACACCACTTTGAACCTGAAACAAAATGCCAATCCATGGAGTGGCATCACGCAGACTCCCCGCGCAAGAAAAAGTTCAAAATGGCTCCCTCTGCAGGAAAGGTTTTGACCACCATCTTCTGTGACATGAAAGGGGTTATTCTGGTAGACATTATGAAGAAAGGACAAACACTGGTCTACAGCCAAAATGCTTCGGAAATGAAAGTAGTCAATCTTTACTAATTTGGGGTCACTGAATACGAAAATGATGCCTAAAATTGCCAATTGGCGATATTTATTAAGATATCAGGCAACCCTGCACCCTACTAACTGGACTGCATCTGTCGCGTAATATGTAGACGCCTGTGACACATCGACGCATTTACTCTACTGCGCATGCGCGTAGTTATATATTTTTATTTTAATAAATTAATGTAAATATATACATATATATATACAATAAAATGTAATTTTAAATTTATCTATTACATTATGTATTTGTATATTATTTATTAAGAAATAGATTGGATCATTTTAACATATTGCTTCCCATAATGTTTTTGATATTAATATAAATGGAATACTAACCTAACTTAACCTTACCTAATTTAAAATTATTAAAATGCAATGTAATTACATTAATTTATTAAAATAAAAAAATATAACTCCGCGCATACGCAGTAGAGTCAAGGCGTCGATGTGTCACAGGCGTCTACATATTACGCCACAGCATCAGTTCATTCGCGGAAGTCATACAGTGCACCCTTGTCAAACTCTTGTTAGTGTTTGCTTTTGAAACTAAATTTTTTTCAGCCTAATTTGAACAAAGATGCCTCGTAATTGCGTGAACAGTGTAGATAACTTCTGTTATGTTTGTGGAGAATTGACTTTTGCATCACAAAAGCGTGTTATAACCACCGTGATTAGGAAAGCCTATCACCTTTATTTTGGCTGTAAGATTGGAGATCAGGACAAGAGCTGGGCCCCACACATATGCTGCAATACTTGTGCAACAAACCTTCGCCAGTGGTTGAATCGGAAAAGGAAATCTATGCCTTTTGCAGTGCCAATGGTGTGGAGGGAACCAACAGATCATGTCAGCAATTGTTACTTATGCATGGTGCCTCCAGTCAAGAAAGGTATTTGCAAGAAGAAAAAGTGGATTTTACAATATCCGAATATACCCTCTACTATACGCCCGGTACCTCACGGCGAAGGACTACCCGTTCCTGAGCCCCCACATTCATTCTCCCTGGAGTCAGAGGACGAGGAGAATGAAGGAACCTGCGAAACTTGTGAGCCTTCAACTTCACAAGACCCTGAATTTGTTTATAACTTGACATCTTCTAAACCGCACATGATAACTCAGAATGAATTAAACGACCTTATCAGAGATTTAGAACTGCCAAAGAGTAAGGCAGAGCTGTTGGGCTCCAGATTGCAGCAGTGGAATCTCCTCGCTGAAAATGTTAGAGTGTGTAAGTTTCGTGACCGTCAAAAAGATTTTGTCCCATTCTTCATCATGGAAGGTGACCTTGTAGCTTGCAACGACATCGATGGTCTGATGGCAGCTCTCAACATTATTCACAATCCTGATGAGTGGAGACTGTTCATTGATTCATCGAAGTTGAGTCTAAAAGCTGTTTTGTTGCATGTTAGCAACGTATTGCCATCAATTCCAGTTGGTCATGCAGTCCACATGAAGGAAACATATGACAACATGAAGCAACTTTTGAACTGCATAAACTATGACAAACATCAGTGGCAGGTTTGTGGTGACTTGAAAGTTGTTGCTATCGTGCTTGGACTGCAGCCGGGCTACACTAAGTATTGCTGTTTTCTGTGAATGGGATAGTCGGGCTAGGACTTCTCATTACATCAAGAAGGATTGGCCACTCCGACACTCATTGGAACCTGGAACAAAAAATGTTCAGTATCCTCCACTTGTAGAATCGAGCAAGATTTTGTTACCACCCTTACACATCAAACTGGGCGTCCTGAAAAATTTTGTGAAGGCTATGGATAAAACGGGGGCAGCTTTTAAGTACCTCGGTGGTAAATTCCCAAAGCTCAGTGAAGCAAAAATCAAGGAGGGTGTATTTGTTGGTCCACAGATCCGCGAGCTTCTTAGAGATAAGGAGTTCGACCGTATCCTAGGTGGTGAGGAGAAGACAGCGTGGAATGCTTTCTGGTTAGTAGCAACCAATTTTCTCGGAAATACCAAAGCTGACAATTACAGGGAGCTGGTGGAAAACCTGCTGTTGTCCTATCAAAAAATGGGCTGCAATATGTCTTTAAAGATACATTTCCTCCATTCGCACCTGGAATTTTTTCCGGCCAACTGCGGAGCAGTCAGCGATGAACATGGTGAACGTTTCCACCACGATATCTCAGCGATGGAGAAACGCTACCAGGGGAAATGGAGTCCATCATTGTTAGCAGACTACTGCTGGACAATAACAAGAGATGCTCCAGAAGTTGAATACAAGAGACAAGCAAAGAAGCGACGGGTTGAATCAATATAAGTGACTGCATTATACAGGTATGTTACTAATATATGGTATACATATACGCAAAATGTGTAACTTAAATTTTCTTGGAAACTGTAGCCAATCGACTGTTTTTATGCTCATATTCGTTTTCAGCACCCCAAAATCCATAATAGGAAACACATTTTATTTCCGAAGCACAAACTTTTTCAAAATTTGTAGACCAGTGCAATCAATTCAGAGGCATATATTGCTACCCTACAGAGACTCCAGAGACGTATAAAGCGAGTTCGACCGGAGAGAAAACTGGAAGACATCCTTCTTTTGCACGATAACGCAAGACCACAGACCACACAACAGTTTGCAAACAAGAGAGGCCATCACAAAAAATGCGCTTGACCGCGTTACCCCACCCTCCATACAGCCCGGATCTGGCACCTTCAGACTTCCATTTGTTTGGGCCAATGAAGGATGCTATTCGTGGAAGAACGTTTCAGAGTGACGATGAGGTTGTTGAGGAGGTTAAGAGGTGGCTCCAGCGGAACCCAGCGGACTTTAACAGCAAGGAATAAAGGCCCTTGTTTCGAGGTGGAGGAAAGCCGTAGAAAAGGATGGAGAGTATGTGGAAAAATAAAAACTTGTAAAAAAGGTATGTAACTACTTGTGTACAAAATTTCTGGAACTTACATGAAACTTGGAAAGAAAAAAAAAGGTGGGACAAAATATATTGAGTGACCCTCATAGATAGATAGATAGATAGATAGATAGTGTGTGTGTGTGTGTGTGTTGTGTGTGTGTGTGTGTGTGTGTGTAAAATTAAATTTAGGATGTTATTAGGATGGAAACAGAAGTTAATCATTTCGAAGTTTGTTGATTGTGTAGTAGAACGAGTGAAAGGACATTCTAACATCCACTTCAAGTAGATTGGAATACCACATCTTGTACAAATATTTATATTTTTTACTCTCCTTCTTTAAATACAAATAAATACACCATCTGTCACCCTCTTTATCTCTATTCATACACGTTTCTTCATCCGTTTTCTGGCGACCTGTGACGTACACGTCTACACGATATTTTATCGTGAGCCTCATTAACAAAAAATATCTTAATGCAACTCGTATATCTAATCCACCGGCTATTTGTCTCCACCCAATGACCCATCCATGATACAACTAGCGCACTTTCAATATATAGTCATCTGTCTATCTTTCTATTAGTGCGTGGAGCTATAGAACTAATTTTGAAAGGTTGAGAGTTAGGCTTCTATTATTAGATTTACTTCACCCTTTTTTTATCATTTTGTTGCTTAAACTTTTCATTTCCTCCCTCACGTATTTATGGAGTTTGAACTCTTGCCAGTTTGACCTACATACGCTCGAGTGGCTTCATTTTGTGAATACTTTCACCTGTTTATATATAGATCACATCGCTCACGTATCTAATTGTACAGTAGTTCGCACAGTGCTCTCTTCCGCCGGAGTCAAAGTGTATAGAACCATCAATCAGTATCAAATTTCACAGCAAATTCAGCACAAAAAAGAATATATATATATGTGTGTGTGTGTGTGTGTGTGTGTGTGTGTGTGTGTGTTGTGTGTGTGAATCTGTATTTATAAGACATAAAAAGAGTTGAAAATGAAAAGATTTAGTGAATGAAGTTATAAATTTTAATGCAAAACTGCAAACCACTAAAACCATCGACTGATCTTTCCCATTTAAATATAGTTTTTAACAAAGACTTATCTTATCAAGTGTTCTATTCTCAAGCAGAGACTCATATTTGAAGACTTTGAACACAAACTAAGCTATGTAATTATATGAATTATTTTATTAATTCTATTAATCGGTCAATAGGAACTTCCACAACCAGTACAGTAACTGTTAGAAGTACTACTTAGTTATATAAGAATAATTGTTGTTTTCACAGGGTTTCTATTTTTTAGGATTACAATATTAAAGTTAAACAAAATCTCTATAAATTTAAACATATATATAACATACATGCACGCCTTCATAAGTGTAAGGTCTGAAATTATAAATGTCCCGAGGTTTTGGTCCAGTTTGTGTAGAGCACGGCTGAGGTTATATGAATGTATTTGTGACTGGAGCAGTTACATCTGCTCGACCTCAAAGCAACAAAAACTTGTGGTGCATCATTCTTACTCTTGATGAATCATGTACCCGTACTTTATAATGCCCAGTGTCTACTTTTCAAACTAACTATTAATTACGATTGTATGCTGTATGTATACATAGAGTGATTCAAGTACACATAAATACTGTTTGGTGGGTTTGTTCAGTTTCAGAATTGTTATCTGATAACGGATAATCAAAGACAGGCAAGAAATATTAAGAAATATATCTGAGATAAAAGATACTAGCTTATTGCGTATCAAAGATACAAGATATTTTTTAGGAAACAGACAAGGTACAAAGATACAAGATACGTCTCTAATCAGTTTAAGTTTGGAGACTAAAAATAATAAGGAAAAAGATCTGGATCTTTTCCTTTATAGCACCCCCATTGTTTTACTGCGTTCTTTTATGCCCGGTTAGGTTGACTGTACGCCTTTGACGATTGGTTAGGTCAAGTCGTGATGTTTTCGTTAGTTTTAACGAAAATATCACGACTTAACCTAACCGGTTGTTGTCTGTCAAATTTGTTACGAACTGAAAAGAAGAAATTGGGGGTGTTATAAAGGAAAAGATTCAAAGATCTTTTAAGTCATTTAAATCAGTATCTAGTTTTGGTACGTAAACAAAAGTTTTGATAACTTAATCGTTACTGATTTAATTTTGAAATCATCTCGGGCACTTTCGCAGGTTTTGCGTTTATGTTATCGTAAAATGTTCCGTTTAATAAGGGCTAGACCAGGGCTTCCCAACCTTGCGGTTGCGAAGATCATATTTGGGGTCGTGAACCGAACTCATAATTTTATTTTCAATTCTCTTCCTACGGCTATCCGACAAGACATTTATCAATCATGAATGTAGTAGCATATAGCAGCTGAAATCCGGGCCCTTCCCGCGCACACGCGCACACACACCGTGTGTTGGTCTCTCTTCACACGAAGGTCAAGCTGGTGGCCCCGCCTCTAGGTCTGGCTTGGTGGAGGAGCGAGTTGCTTTCTTGCGCCCTACACCGCACATAGCCAGATACACCTGGCTCATCTGGTACCGTCCTGAGCCAGGCATCTAGTCTTCGCTTGAAGACTTCAACTTTGACCCCTGTAACTTTGAGGTCCTTTGGAAGCTGGTTAAAAAATCTTGGCCCCTCACAACCAAGCTATTTTCCTTCAGTGTTGTTGACCCTTTAATTTGGGAACACTACATATTCTGCCTTTCCTATTTTCCAGCGTTGTTTGGATGGTAATTGGGTTTAGTTTCAGGTTTGGTACTAATTTTTCGATCATTTTCCATATGTAGATTATGGTGTACCTCTCTCTTCTTCCAGGGACTACAGATTTAGTTTACGTAGTCTTTCCCAGTAGTTCAGTTCTTTGCGGCTATAGTAATGTCTAATTAAGAATTTTAATAATGTTTGATTAATGAAGATAATAATATTTAATATGTAAAATTAAGATAAATGATGGTTTGGTCATTAAAATTATTAAATACGAATGGGCAACACAAGGAGTCGGCCCGCGAAGGCTGGGTTTCTAAAAATACCCGCCAGTCATTCGGGCAGCGCGATCTGCGTAAGGTGTAACAATGTAGTCATAACTGTAAATTATTCTTGTGCCTCTCCGACGTAAAAATATATTTAAATCTCCCACGCGCGTCCCCCCATTTATTAAAAGTCATTTCGGTAATTAAATAAAATATAAAAAGTAGAATTAGAGTGTTAATTATCCGCCTTCCCCCTTGCATCAGGCTAACGGTTTCCTGCTAGCTCGGCCGGCTACCACGCATTATAACGCATTTATACAGTATTGGGAAAACGAGTGTTCAGAGAATGATTAACGATAGAAGATAAATGAAATAAAGAGTAGAAAGTAAAATAAACAAGAAATTATAAGAATGATTAAAAAGCATATTCACTACACAGCCATCAGTCTTGGCTGTGAAATGTCTGCGTTTCTTTTAGTTTATTAATTTCTTCCTTTTTATATGGGGACGTCAAAACTGTCTTTTCCCTCCTTTTGAACGTTCTTAGTACCCGTCCCGCGACTCTTTTTGCTTTGTTTATCGCTATATGATTTTGTGTCTCGAATTTGGCATCATCAGTCATTATTACCCGAAAGTCGATCGCTTTCGTGCTCCTCTGAATTTTCTGTCTATTTGGAGCATGATACTTATGTAGTCTAAGTTCTTCGTTTCTACCATATCTCAAGAGCTGAAATTTCTTAATGTTAAATGTTATATTGTTGTTGTTATATTGTAATGGGGGTAATGGGGGTGGGGGCTATGCAACAAGGGGATGGGGGTTAGCCCCCAAGTTGCATAAAGGGGGAGAGGGGGTTTGGGGGGAGAGGGAGAATGACCTTCCCCCAAAGGTGTAACCCTAACGTGCCCTCGCCGTAGTCGAGTTTGCTAAGCACAAGCCCCGCCCGTAGGGCAGGGAGCCGAAGGCTCTGCTTGTATATATATATAATAAAATAACTTTTGAGAAGTTTGTCGAACTTCGACCAGTATTTGGAGTCATGAATTGTGTGAACATGATTTTCGGGATCGCACACGATAAAGGTTGAGAAGCACTGGCCTAGACTGTTTCGTGATAGTAAGTTTCTTCACTTCTTGAATTTCTCTGTGATTACCCTAACTCTAATATAATGATATATTCAAATAAGTAAATAGGGTCCGAAATTTATAAGAAAAATGTATTCGAAGCCGTTCGCTACACCACTTTCAGACGCGTAGCTGACTTCTAAATTTGGAGGGGCAAGAAAATTAATATTGGGTGGCCAATACTGCCCTTGTAGTATGAATATTGTAAATGTAACGAACTTATAGTTCTGTATATTATAGTTTATTATTACATCTAGTTTTAAAAGTAAAAGTTTTACAATTATTTCATTTTTAGTTCGACGTCGGCAATTCTTCTCGAGGGAGAGGTGGGGGGCAATTACCCTCCCATTTTCCCCCTTGGCTTACACCACTGAATTAATTAATTATTAACTCTAGATAACGGTCGAGATGGTAGAAAAACCAGGTACCTTTCCCAGTTCTTCTGGGTAAAATATGTACGCTGAAATCCGGAGAGTTTTGACCACAGCTGGATATCCGGTAAGCCTGCTTACGCCACTGCGGCTCACGCAATAATAATTCCGCGAGTTCAATAGTTCACACTTTGAGATTAGCTATCATACATTTGGCACTCCCATTAGTTGGTAGATGTGTAATTTTTATTTCAAAAGTCACGACGACGGGAGTGAGATTCTTAGCTAAAATGTATCTTGTATCAACCATACAAGATACGGATAAATTTGTATCAAAGATACAAGATATAAAATACTTTTATATTTTTTGTTCAAGATATAGATACAAGATATAATTTGTATCTAAGATACAGTATCATCGATACTGCTCATGTCTGCGGATAACACATTGCGTGTCACTTGCCTCGGACTGAATATTTGCCTTGTTTATTCAAATTATTCACTTCGTGTATAGAGTTTATTCGTGTTTACCCGGATGTACTTCATTAGGGTTTGCTGCACCCGATGTAGCTCGATGTCCATCGAGAATATTAATGTTAAATAATTATCAGTTTTTTTGTAGTCGTTCTTTGTGAGTGAAAAGTCTTGGTATTTATATACAATCTGAAACCATTTATTAAACCTGTTTCTATTTTTCTGCAGCCTTTAGTCTTCCGCAATGTGGCATCGTTTGCTTTTGCTAACTGTTGGAAATCATCGTACTAAATGATAGCAGTTATTCAGAAATTTTTTCAAGTTTTTCTTAAATCTTTGTCGTCGGTATAAATTATTCATAAAATATTCATTAAAAAATAACTTTTTTTTAAAATAGAAATTAAGGAATAACAAATACTATAGGCATGAAATGTGTTTTAATTGTATGCGGTTATGTCTTGTTCTGAAAATTCACTCCAAATCCCGTAAACATTTCGCATTAAAGTTTCTTTCTTTGTATTTCGTGTTGATATGTTTTGTTTGAAATGTAAGAAAATAAATGCCTTTCTGTTGCCTTTTTCTGTATTTTATTTTGCCTGCCTCTTTTGCAGTTTATTAGTGCCTAAACATCTGGCCCTATTCATAACCCTTTCCAATTCAGATTCATTCACCCTTCCACTATGAGGTGATAACAGGGCCGCATTTAGGGGGTGACGCACCGGGCAAATGTCCAAGGCCCCGCGTCCGATGGGCCCCGCAAATTTCAATTGAAAAAATTAAACGTCACGTATTTGCCATCTGCGACGAGTTTTACTTTTTCCGGCAGGCGGCATGGCATCAGGCATTCTAACATCCGCTTTGATGGTGTTTAATTTGTTGTTCTTGTTAGTGTTACTCATTTCTAATGTTGTTACTAATTTACATCTTGTTGTTTCTGTTGCAGATTCATGATTTATGTTCTTATTGTTGGCATTGTAATACGTACAACATGGAAACGAGCCGTGACCGGGATCGAAGGAGAAAATATAAACCCGGTAGTGAAAAGCGTAAGGATAAGAAGCGCAGAGAAGAGTTTCTTGCGACGGTGCCGAAACTGACTAATTGGATTAAATCATCAGCAACTAAGTCAGCCCTTCAGCAGGCTCACCAGCTGCCTCCGCTACTTCAGCAGCTGCGTTTTCAGAAGACGCGTCTACGTCAGTGCGTTCAGCAAGCCCAGCAGCTGCCTCCACTACTTCAGCAGCTGCATTTTCAGGAGACTCGTCTACGTCAACCCCTTCAGCAGGCCCACCAGTTTACTTTTCACGGTAGACGAATATTTGAAGGCCAAAGCAAACTTAAAATGTTTCGTCAACGGTTTTACTCTTTCTAAGCCGGCAATGTAAGGCAAACTCACATATTGTTTTTGGTTATGCCCCTCGGGAACCTTCAGTTAACCAAAAACAATATGTGAGTTTGCCTTACAGTGCCGGCTTAGAAAGAGTAAAACCGTTGAAGCATTTTAAGTTTGCTTTGGCGTTCAAATATTCGTCTACCGTGAAAAGTAAATTGGTTAGGAATAACGTTGCAAAACAGGAACAAGCCTGTGTCTACAGCATTCCCTGTAAAAGTTGTGATTTAGTATACGTAGGAGAAACTGGAAGAAATATTGAAACCCGTATTAAAGAACACAAATATGCCTTCAGAAGTTGTAATACTAATAATGCCATTTTTTGTCACGGCAGCCAAAATAATCATGCTATAGATTGGGACTCAAGTAAGGTACTTTATAAATGTAATAATTATGTCAAAAGAGAAATAATAGAATCTGTATGTATAGAAAAAGAAGATAATTTTAATTTGTGCGAAGGTACTTATAAGTTGGACCCTTTAATGAGATTCTTGGTCAAAAAATCCCTTACAGCGTCGGGTGAACGGGTTCTAACCTAAGTGTGAATTTCTTAAAGGTCTCTGGATTGTTTCCTTACTCACTTTTGGGTCACTCGGGTTTGGGTTTTTTTCAGTAAAATGTAAATGGAATAATAAACGTAAATGTAAATGTAATAATGGAAGTAATAATTGTGGAAATAAATATAAATGCAATAAATGTAATAATAAAGGTAATAGTTAGTGTAAAGGTAATAATAATAATAAATGTTAAAAAACGTAAATGCAATAATAAATGCAGTAATTAGGTCAAAATAATAGAATCTGTATGGATAGAACAAGAAGATAGTTTTAATTTGTGCTGTAGTAATGCTTAGTTAAGAATATTAAATTTTGTTCAATTAAATAAGATAATGTTTAATGTAAATCATTTACTAATAATTATAAATTAATTGTTTAAAATGGGTAGGGTTGGTAATCCTGAATAGGCCCAAGAGCGGACTACCCTATAACGGTTTTCAGTCTTGAGGCGGACGCGATACGCGTTAGATTTAGAACCATGTGATCTTAAAGTCAAATTGTTTTGTGTTCCTCTCCGACCTAGATTATTATATATAAATGTCATACTCGCATATCCCCTAATTAACTAAACCATTTTCGAAATTAATAAAACGTAATAAGTGTTAATAAAGAGTATTAATTAATATCCCCCTTTCCCATTGGCTTTATAACGGTCTTTTAGAGTCAGAACTCGGCGTGGCTACCGGAAACTATACGAAGAAAGTGATAAATGAAGCAGAGAGCCGATAGAGAATAAATAGAGATAATAATAAAGTAGGAAGAAGCGTAAATAAATAATGAAGATAATAAATAATAAAACGTAGGCACTACATCTGGTGGCAAGCGGTGGTCTTACATCATATTTTGTGAGGCTTACCCACGTGTTAGTATTTCGATTAAAATTCTTAAAACCCGGTATAATAACAAATAGCGTTAATGAATATTTTATTTCGATTATTAAAATATCTAAATGCAAATTTTACCCCGTTTGCAGGCAAATTTCGATTTTCATGCCTTAAAATTTCATTGTAAATAAAATTTAAAAATGGCGCTTGCCTTCGCGTCCTGATAGCGTCCCTGACTCGCGCCTAAGAATTCAATTTGTTTCGTCCAGTTCCGTTGCTTTTCGTTTGTCCGACTCAGTATTGCGAGTCATTATTACGTTAAATTTCGTTCATTTCGGTTGGAGAGGGTTTGAAAATTAGCGTCTGCCTGAAGACTCAATTTCTTTTTTTTCATCTCTTCTACTGTATGCCTGGTTCAGCTTACCTCTGTTGTTTACTTGTTTGTTTAAAACTTTTGGAATTAGTAGTAATTGTAATATAATAATAACGATTAATATAGAAAAAAAAAAAAATTGTACGTAAGTATAGTTTGAATACAGTATGATACACAATTTCTATGGTCCTTTCAAAGTGTTTCAGCGAAAATTTGTATCGCATTTCTGGGTATATATACATATATAGTACAACATTTCAGGAACATGAGAAATTTTCTGGGTTTCATTAGCAGATTTTTGATTATATTTCGATTGCCTGTATATAATAATAGGATTATTTTGTTGATATAGATTTACGGGCTTTTTGCTTCGCTCGCTTCGCTCGCTTCGCGCTATATAGGTTAAGTTACAGTTAATTGACAGTCGAAAGGTAATCTTGAACATGTTAAATTTGTCAGATTGTAAGTCGCCGTATAGGATTGTGTTAAATTTCAAAATAAGCAGAATTCGTTTAACTGCAATAGAGAAAGTGTGTTGTAAAATTTTTATAAGTTTTTTTTGTATTTTTTATATACTCATTAATTATATACTTACTTATTAACTAATACGTATTTATTAGTTATATATATAATTACATATATTTATATACTCAAACTTTGGTAGGTAAGCTGATTATTTTTTTTCCTCCTCTCTCTGTTTCTTTCGATTCATTTCACGACAATTCCGACATATTTGGTAAATGGCTATTGTATCGTACTTAAGAAGAATTTCTTGTAGGCCTATCGTAAAATATTGTTCGGAGATTAACCGTTATTACGGTATGTCTATTGAGTGTAAATTTTTAGTTATTTAACAAAATTTTCATTGGTTTAACATAAATAAGCATAGGATTTTTTCTTTAATAAGCACAAACGTTATGCATAACATTCTAAATTGTTCTTTCCGCGCATAGCATGGAATTTATTAAATATAGGGCCTAAAAGTGAGGCAGTAAATTTTATTTTTATTTTGGCGGCCAATGTGAGTTACGGTACACATTTTACTAAATCTGAATATTATAATTTTTTTTTCAATTACAGAAATTTGTGTAGAAAATTTTCTTTACGTTTTATGAATTCATTCAATAATCAATTTTATTTGTACAAGTAGGCCGATTTTTATTTTTATTTCCAGTTCAATGACAATGGTAAAATTTTTAGTTCAAATTTAGATTGTATTCTAAAAAGGATGTTTTAATTTGATATTTTAATTTGGAATTAGAAATGAAAAATGTCCTTTTTTTAGTTCGAGCGTTTGCATGGAAAATATTACGAAATTATGTTAGGATATAATGCAGTTTCATTCGGTTAGGGATATTTGTATAGAGGTTCGCTTACAAACAAAGCGACCGCTCTCAATTAGGAAATGTTTTAGTTTTTGTTTACAGTGGGTGGTGTATTTTTTTAGTGCATATGATCTATTCTTATTTAGTATAATTATGCAAATTTGTAGTTTCACTTGGAAACGGTAAATTGCTGAGATTTTTGTGATTTGCAAACCATACTGAGGTTTCTGTTGAAGGAGAGAGTTGTATCTCAGGTGTGGTTTGCGAATTGCAAGTTCAATTCTTATGAAATTTGACGTTTCAGGTTGGAATTACTGTATTAAAATAATTTTTGGTAGTAATATTTAAATTTTTTTACTTTTTAATAACTGTTTGGAAAATTATTATTGTTTAAACCTTCAGTCGGAGTTAACTAATGCATTTGAAACATTGACTCAAGTGTACACTCGGAAATGGAGCCTCATAGATAGCCAGTAACGTTTTTGTGGCGTCTTTGTGTGCTCCTCCTCAAAGCAAGAGGGTTCATGATTGTCAGAGAATGGATGACATGAAGTTTCTGGGGTTCATTTTTGTCTTTTGTATTTAGAGGTATTGAGGTGATTTCTGACGATAGTTTGAACAATAATAATTCTTAAATTATACTAACAGTTACTATGTATGGGCGCTTTTATATTTATACTGTACACTGTTGTTTAGCGTTTTATGACTTTTTTATCTTCTCTGCTGTGACTGCCATAAGTGACCTAATTGGTAACTAGATTTGATTAAGTTTTTGCGAAATTTTTTATATTTTTTTCCGTGAATTTGGCCAGAGCAAATGTGTAGTTAGTATTTCGAAGTGAACTGTCGAGAAAATTCGATAAATTAAAAATGAAATGATAAGCAGTACAGAAACGTTTCGAATAAACTTTTTTTTCAAAATTTCAAAGGAAGGCTCAGTTTGGGGTCAACCAAGTTGAATCCGAGTTCCATCAAGTGAGTTAGTCGACCGGATAGGTGATCGATCACCAATGAGAGAGAGAAGAGAAACCCAGACTGCGCAGGGACTTGGCGCAGGATGGTTTCGGAAGAGAAGAGAGAAGAGAGGAACCGAATGCGCAGGGAATTGGCGCAGGACAGTTCCGGAAGAGAAGAGAAATTTACGTCTGCAGGGTCTTGGCACACGAAAGTTTCGATCGAAGATGGTCTACTGGTATTTTTCGGGCAGTAGCTGGTCACGTTGCTCGAATGCTTCGCTGAATATGTGTTGTAGCGCGCGGTAGACAAGCCACGAGAGCTTGAACGGGCGTCTACGACTGTACTGTCCATACAGACATACAGTAGGTTCGTTGGGAAACGGCCTACGGCGGAGTCATCGTTTGATTGTTGCCAGTGGAAGAGTCTTTCAGCTGGACGTAGGAAGAGCAGCGTTCACCGACAAAAGTGGAGATGAGACAAGGCGAGTTTCTTCATCGACTTCTAGAACTGCAAATTCCGTCCAATTCCAGCGCGTGGTCCCGCTTTCAGATATCTCCCCCCCTGATCCTTTTAGAATTGGACGTCTCTTGTTTTTTTTTTTTCGCCATTGGAGAGAGAGCGGAACCATTATAGCGTGCTGCCCTGTTGCATATTGATTGATGCAATCCCTTGCATTCTAGCGAAGTGAGCAGGAGAGCTGCGATTGAAAATTGAAATCCGTTGTCAGCGTGCGGAGTGTCATCTAAACCAGTGTTTCCCAACCAGGGGCCATATGGCCCCCTGGAGGCCATGGCACATTTGAAGGGGGCCACAGGAAAATTTTAAGATTTAGAGGGGCCACATACTCCATGAAGGGGGCCACATGACTCAACCTATTGAAGCCTAAATTATAGTTAGGCCAATAGATAATTTTAATTTATGTAGTTGAATTACATTTTAAAAAATTATTAATACATATATTTTCCTTTTTTTTAGATATTTTATAATAGAATTTGAATTTATCTGTAAACAAATATTTTGCATCTTACAAGCTTATTGTGCGGCGCACTCCATTGTGCGCTTGATCGTTATGCGCCTGGCAGCGTTGTTGACTTGATAAAAATACTTCAGGTTGAAATCCTTACAGTCTGTTTACCACGTGGATCGTCGCTGTAGTGTGTAAGTAGCTCTTATTTGTTTACCCTAATATTGCGAAGTTGTAGTAATTTTACTAGTTTTTTTAATTTATAATAGATTGCTATAAGTACAGTATTTCTTTTGATTATATTTTTTTATAATTAATACATAATATAAGTAAATAACTGCAAATTTTTGTTAGCCACTGTTTAGTTTTTGTTATGTTTATAGTCCTATGTGACAAATAATATTGTACCTGAATACAAATAGTTGTTTTAATATCCTTTATATATATTTGTTTTTGTAAAATAGAGTTAATCTGCATATTACCTACTGAAAATAATGCTTATGGGGGCCACAGGAAAAAATAAGGTTCCTAAGGGGGCCATAAGCCAAAACCGGTTGGGAACCACTGATCTAAACAACGTCCAGCAAATAAATGTACTGATTATTATCTAATGAAATTATAAGTGAAAAGGGTCCGATTATTGCCCATATTTGTTGTGTTTTTCGTGAAATAGTATGTGCGCTCTTGGTCAGTATTTTATGTAAACTTTTTCTTATTTTTTTCTATGTTGCCCTGATAGTAACTGTATAACTATACAAATAATTGTTTCAAATGTAAAGCGATAGTTGATGAGAAATCGCGGGAATAGATTGTGAACTTGGGATTTGTGTAGCCACTGTAAGAAAATTTCCGTTATTTTTTTTGGCATGTATAGATTAGTTACAGGTTGTAATTTAATTATTAGAGTGAAATGTTATTTTATGCAAATGTGAAAATTATAAAGTTTTCGGTTTTATAATATGATACAATATATGTATGGGAATTGTCATTCTATTATTTCTTGTCTATTTCTAAATTTTGAATTGTTAAAGAAAAAAAAAAAAAAAAAAAAAAATTGCAAAATATGTAAGTTTGTTGAATAAATTTGTTGACATTGTTAGACGATATTAATAAGTTTTACTAATGGAAAAACTTATTTTCAAGGGGGTGATGCGAGTGTAGTAATGCTTAGTTAAGAATATTAAATTTTGTTTAATTAAATAAGATAATGTTTAATGTAAATCATTTACTAATAATTATTAAATTAATTGTTTAAAATGGGTAGGGTTGGTAATCCTGAATAGGCCCAAAAGAGCGGACAACCCTATAACGGTTTTCAGTCTTGAGGCGGACGCGATACGCGTTAGATTTAGAACCATGTGATCTTAAAGTCAAATTGTTTTGTGTTCCTCTCCGACCTAGATTATTATATATAAATGTCATACTCGCATATCCCCTAATTAACTGAACCATTTTCGAAATTAATAAAACGTAATAAGTGTTAATAAAGAGTATTAATTAATATCCCCCTTTCCCATTGGCTTTATAACGGTCTTTTAGAGTCAGAACTCGGCGTGGCTACCGGAAACTATACGAAGAAAGTGATAAATGAAGCAGAGAGCCGATAGAGAATAAATAGAGATAATAATAAAGTAGGAAGAAGCGTAAATAAATAATGAAGATAATAAATAATAAAACGTAGGCACTACAGTGCGAATGTACTTATAAGCGGGACCCTTTAATAAAAATGCCCTTCTGGGGTCGGGGGAACGGGATCTAGCCTAGGTGCGAATTTCTTAATGGTCTCTGGATTGTTTCCTTCTCGCCTTTTTCATTCGTTTTTCGGTTTATAATTTCTGTATAATAAACAACAATATAATAATCAATGTAATAATAAATTTATAATTTCTGTAATACATAATAATGCAATATTAAATGTAATAAATTTAATAATAAATGTAATAATTATGTAAAAAATAATAGAATCTCTATGTATAGAACAAGAAGATAGTTTTAAATTTGTGCAAATGTACTTATAAGCGGGTCCCTTTAATTTAAAAATGCCCTTCCAGTGTGGGGAGAACGGGATCTAACCTAGGTGCGAATTTCTTAATGGTCTCTGGACTGTTTTCCCTCTTGTTTTTGGTTCATTCGTTTTTCGGTATCCACTCGAAGAGGATGCCAGTGGGAATCGAAACTGTTGTGGAAATAAACTCTGTCTATTAGAGTGGGTTTTTATTATCAGAAAGCTCAAAACTATCAACACTCTTCTCCCAACTTACTTTACCCTAACTTAGCGTAATTTAACTGTGTATTGCCTAACCCAGTGTTTTCCAAACTTTGTTACGACGACCCCCTAACTCCCCAAAATTATGGTTGCGCCCCCGCCCCCCGCCCCCGACTAATTATCAATGATTCAAGTAACTAAAAGGCATGTACAATTATTCGTACTTGTATTATTTATTAATCAGATTTTTGGAGGTAACCAAAAAAAGCACATGTGTAAAGCAAATGAACATAAATATTGTTAAACAAAACACTTACTTTCAGCAATGTGATGTGTGAGCTTGTTTCTTTGCACAAAGTTTCTAACAGTAAATAGGCATGGGCAGGTCATGTCTTTCATGACAAAGATAGAGAGCATAGTGTAACGGTGGTAGCCCAGTGAAGGCGTAAGAGGGCGAGGCAGACTCAGCCAGATGCAGGGATAACTGAGGCTTAATTTACTTGAACAATTAGGCATTTAGTTACAGAGCTTTTAAATATAGTACTAAAGCACTATGTGAAAAAACTATTTATCCATGCTGACTTGAGATTTGACTTGAGACTCGTCAAAAAAGACTTGAGACTCCCTCTAATTGACTCGTGACTTACTTGAGACTCGACAAAAATGACTTGTAGACAAGTCTGATAACAAGCATATCTTTAGGATTTGTATATACAAGTTTGATGATACCCTGGAGCAATCATGCAGTGTTCTTTTGCCCAGTTATTCCGTGACTCCCTCGAACATCCATGGTAGCATTGGTTCCCTGATTTTTGCTTGTCATTTGCCTTCGTATAATGCATGTTTATCATGCCTTCCAAACGAGTCCTCTGACGTTTATGAACATTGTTTGTTCAACTGGAGTCTTACAACACCTTTGGAATCTCTCTAGACCAGGCAGCCGGAGAAACAATGAACAAGAATACAAAAATTCCAGGCGACGTTAAAAAATACAACTTGAAACCAGGAGCAGTGTTACATTTTACCTTATTGCTGTGTGTAGTTCTGCTTTCTTCCACAATTCCTACGATATGACTGTCCCGATGAAATCTGATCTGCACCATGAAAGATTTCAGAAGCCACGAATTTCATGAGATGAAACGGTTGTCACTGTTATTATATTATAAATTAATGAAATTTGAATCAATTCATTTTATGACAATAAGGAACTTGTAAGTGTGTCAACTGCAGTTCCTGCACCCCAAGAAACCCTTGATCTTAAATTATGGAGGGGGGCTTACCAGAAATTGAGTAAAAAAACAATCAGAAATTAAAGATATTTACTAACGTCAGTAAGAAGACACAACACTTGAAAGCTGATGGTAAGGAAGTCATCTTCAAGACAAGCAAAGCTCGTTTGGGAGATGATCTTAACAACACAAGCGAGGAAAGAACTCGATATCAAAGATGTTTTATGTCACCCATTAAAACCTGTAGCTATTGCAGAAGTTAGCAACTCTTATTGATAACTAACTAGATAACTACCGTAGGTAAGTAGCATAAATTTTCTCATTAGCTCCGATGGAAGACATTAGTACTGACATATCATTTGATATATATACCATGAGCAAAGCATTAAAGATACTGAAAGAGACAAGAAAAAAACTAAGTTATGATTGCAATTCAGAACAGTTTATTGCTTTCTGCCCTGACTCTCAGCCAATGAAAAACGTTTTGGTCATACAATGAAACCAAGACGAAATTTAGTCCACGAGTGGATGCAATACCGTTCAAAAGATTATTTGAAAAAAAAATTATTGTTTGCAAACGTTACATGAACAAAATCGAATTTCAAAGTGTTGACGTACGACCTCATGTAAGTATATGGATTTCAGATTTCAAACTAATTTCAGATTTTCAATGAAAATGACTGACCTGACCTGACCTGACCTAACCTAACCTGGCATAATGTAACCTAACCTAGCCCAACTGAACTTAAACCGACCTAATTTAAACTAACTTTTAAATACATGTCGACATTGTGCAGATCGACAGATACATACTGTATGTCTTCCTCCTTTGCCCAGCTTTCATTTATAATATACAGGCTTTGTTCTTTCAAAAATGTTAAACAAGCATTCATACTCTTAAGGAAAGACTGGGATAAAAAAAGACTGCTATAGGAAAGACTGGAATATCACTCCAACTTCGTATGAACCATCAGAAACATTCACATATGTGCTGTATGGATGCAAAAGTGAAAATGTACAAGTTAGTACAGTTCGTTACAATTTATTTTGCAGTAGAAGAGGCGAATGGAGTTTCATCAAGGACTGTTTGGGCCAGATAGGCTAAGTTAAGTTATAAACTAGGTTAAATAGAACATACTTTATAGCTAAGACTTAATAGGTGTAAATATATACTTCAGTAGTTGTAAAAAGCCTAATGATAATTAGTTGACTTGAAACTGACATTTTGAAAAATTCTATCACAAAGTATAGCTATACACCAATACATGACTTGGTAAACCTCGATAGGCCCGAATGGTTTCATGTTGTCCACGTGTAGTGTAATGTAATGTTCGAGCATCCGCCCGAAGAACCAGGAGATTCATATAGCAGAGGGGACCTAAAACTTAATGTGGAGCATTAATATCCACGCAGAGGACGGTCTCCTATCCAACCAACTGATCTTAACCAACGTCTCTTAACTTCAATAATTTAACGTGAAGCGCAGTTGCCACGTGACCATTATGCATCTGAACGCTGGGGAAGCTCAAGTCAGATTAATTTTAATATTTTAATTGCAACGGATAGCTTGTAATTTTCACTTTTAATATATATATATATATATATATATATATATATACAGGGTGATTATAAAAGAAGTATACAATTTCAAAAATTGACTGTGATTAAACTATTTCTGATACAAAAATAATAATAAAGTGAATGGAAACAGGAACTCGCAAAGTTTTTTTAGTTTATAGATGTTCAATTTGATTTCTGTGGGTAACCCTGGCAATGTCCAAACGATATTCAAACTCTTCCCACACTTTCCGCAAGATATCCCGGTCAATGGATGCTATGGCTTGACGAATCTGGTTGTTTTTCCGGATTACTCACAGAAATCATATTGAACATCTATAAATTTAAAAAACTTTGCAAATTAGTTTCCATTGACATTATTATTATTTTGGTATAAAAAATAGTTTAATCACAA
The DNA here is from genome assembly GCA_023014485.1 of Bathynomus jamesi. Taxonomy (NCBI): domain Eukaryota; kingdom Metazoa; phylum Arthropoda; class Malacostraca; order Isopoda; family Cirolanidae; genus Bathynomus; species Bathynomus jamesi. Next base: position 864,419 of record JAJOZX010000042.1, on the reverse strand, counting down.
TAAATTTGTTGAAATTGTATACTTCTTTTGTAATCACCCTGTGTGTGTATATATATATATATATATATACACACGGTATATATATATATATATAATATATATATATAGTCAAAGTCTTACCTCAAAAATAAGTATGCAGTACTTTTTAATACAGGACCCTGTATATATATATTTTTTATGCAGGTAGGACGGGGCCAAGGGCGAATGCCCCCCTCTCCCCAGAGGAGTCAAAATTAAGATCAAAACTTTCGAAATGCCGAGACACTGCGTTTGAAAGATTGGGGGCCATAAATAGGAGGAAAGATGGATTGAGGAAGGTTGTTCCAGAGTTGACCGGTTGAGTAGATGAAAGAGTGAAAATACCGAGTAACCCTTGCGTTAGAGAGTTGGACAGAAAAGGAATAGGAATGAGAATGTGTGTGTCGGAAGTCTGGTACTGCAAGCTCTCCTTAAAGGAGGAGGCATGCAGTTAGAGAGTTCAGAAGAGCAGTGTCCATTACAATAGCGATAATAAAGAGAGAGTGAGGCAACATATCAGCAAAGAGAAAGATATTGAAGATAGTTAGTAAGAGGGGGCAATTAATAAGACGAAAAACCTTTGATTCCACCCGGTCAAGTAGAGCTGTGTGGGTTGAGCCATCCCAAACATGAAAAGCACACTCCATTCAAGGGCGGACAAGACCCTTGCACAGAGACAGCAAGTGGGTGGGGGTGAAGAAACTGGGGAGTCAGTACAGTAGGCATGGGGACGAGGCCTGGCCTGGCATCCGAATATCACACCCAAAGGTGTGATATTCGGATGCAAATAACGAATGCCGTATTTGCACCTCTGGGTGCGGATACTCAGTTCGAAATCTTTTATGAATAAGCTCCTCTATGCTTTGGGAAGGCTCAACAATCTAGCCTAACCTAGGCCTAAAGCTCTTCCAAAGGTAACCTACCGTAACCTTACACTAGCCTGTATCTCTTCTTTTTTTTTAAAATCCATAACGAAAAGCAAGATTCTATTGAAAATTAATAAACAAAGACATATCTCACTTCACCTACCTAATAAAAGGGAATTATTAAGCATTAAGCACGTTCATCTATCACACGCGGCCACACCACAACACCGACACACCGTGTGTTTACACTTGCCGGGTCGCAGTCAGACACAGTTGCCAGAACAAGATTTCCTGGGCACCATACATTAGTCCAATAACTTTTTATTTCTCATTTTAATATACCCGCAATATTTCAAGTATTTATGATAATACGGAAAGTTATGATGTGAAGATGATCTAGCAAAATATTTCAACATTGTACTAACTCACTGAGTGTTGATCGTATAATTTGTGAATGGCTACAATTATTAGCGACTCTAGCGAGCATTGCAAACAGAGCTACATTTGGAGATGCCTTATTTTTTTTTAAGTTTTGCATTTTTATGTATCTTGACAATAAGAAATTGTAGTCTTAAAGTCTACCAAAGATCATTAATGTAATTGTAGCTTGTACTGTATGTGAAAGATGTTTCTCATGTACGGTAGGCCCATAGGTATGAAGTTTATATCATGCCATAACTATATAATTATATATACGATAATAATATAATAACGATAATATTAAGAATATATTTGCACCTGATATTTCAGCATGTTCTATATTTAATTTGATTCAAGAGTATATTTACACCTGATATTATATCCATTATCAGGCATTTTTAAAGTTATATGTATAATATTTTATATTATTTAAGTAAATGAAAAAGACCGAAAATATTATTTGCAAACAATATAACAATTTACATCTCAGTTATAATGCCGATATTAGCAAAATTATTGTTTGCATCCGATATTATATATTAATTTCAAATCATATTATTTAGAAGTTTATATGTTACAATTTACGACGGGCGAAAAACAAAATTATCGACGCTAGTAGCTAGTTATCAGTATACCAGGTGGTATTCTTCTTTAGTTTGGCCTATTTTTTGTTATAGAAATAGATGCAGTACAATAGTTTATACACATAAATAACACAAACACATTATATGAGCTCAGTTCAACTGATGGCCAAATGATAGATTGCTTTCCCACACTAGTTTTGCGACATTAAGTCAATTGGTCTAGTGCTGACTGACTGAATAATATTTATATACCTAACGTCACAGTGACCTGTCACTAATCCGTTGGTCACCTAACTGAATAGTATTTATCAAAGACTGCCGCCTGACTAGTCACCTGTCTGAATAATATTTATCAAAGTATGCCGCCACATACGGTCACCTGTCAGGTCATAGTCCTCACCTGAAGAATATCCACCCGAACACGCCCACCTGAAGAATCTCAATCCCAACGCTACCGGGGTTGAAAATTACAGAAAAAAACAAGGTCTCACGAAAGTCACGAGACCTTTCCACTTTTCAGTTGGCCTCGAGGCCGAGGCCACTTTTGAGGTCCGAGGCCTGCAAAATATGCCCGAAGCCGGCCTCGAGGCCGAGGCCAGGCCTCAACCCCACGTCTGCAGTATAGCACACCAAACCTCTTAGAAGCTGCTTTAGAAAGAGAGTATATTGAAGGTCCGGTGCTAGTGTCTCGGAGCAAATGATACAATGAGAAAACGGACATATGTGATCTTTCCAGGAAAGATTACGGGAAAAAGAAACACCAAGAATGTTAAGAGAAGAGGAAGGAGTGAGTTGTGCATTGATGAAAATAATGGGATAGTCGTGTGAAAGATTGTGACTAGTAGATAAATGAAGAAACTGAGTTTTTGAGGCATTGAAAGCCACAAGGTTTTCTCTGCCCCAATCAGAGATAATAGAAAGATAAGAGGTCAGGTGCACCATAGCCCTCATACATAAATCATGAAGTGACTGTTGAGAGGGACGCTTTGGGTATATATATATATATATATATATATATATATATATATATATATATATATTAGTGATGTAGCGGATGTCATTTTTTTCACATCCGCGGATGCGGATGCGGATGAGGATGTTTGATTTCGACATCCGCGGATGCGGATGTCTACATTTTTGTTATTTTTTTGGATATATTCGAGATTTGTTGTGTTTAACGTATATAATAAGTTATTATATAGAGAGAGCTGTAGCTATAATGTAGTATAATTGATTAATTGTACAATAATTGCTGTACTTTTCTCTGAACATATAAAATAATATCAAGCATCTAACTAATATGGAAATCAATTGTGAATTCGTCTGCAAATAAATTCGTTATATTTTGTCGAGTTTCAGCCACAATTAGAAACCATAATTGTGTTACCAGGATGCGGGACGTGAACCCAACTCAAATGCACCTCACCGACCTCTTTCCCCAACCTCCACCCTTATAGAAAGAGATCTTTAATTAGCTTGATAACTATTTATATTAAGTTTAAAGTTTTATTAGGCATATTTATAAATGAGTAATTAAAATAAAGTAAACTAAGATGTTCATCGTTTAATATTCAAACTTAATTATAGGAAGGTTATGCTTAAGGAACATTAATTTTTCTGCCTTTTCTGCTGCCAGTCTGTTTCTCTTTTCATCATATATTAATCCAGCACTGCTAAATAATCTCTCGCTTGGTACGTTTGTTGGAGGACAGGCTAAATGTTTCCTTGCAAGTTTACTCAAGTATGGATAGATATTCTGCGTATTTTTCCACCAACTAATAGGATTGTCACATGCAGCCAGCGTTTTTCTTGGTGATAGCTCTCGATCATTTTTACTACATCTTTTGACATCGCGTAGGTCTCGTCATTGCTGCTTGACTCAAGAAACTGAGAAAGAGATTCTGTGATAGATTTGCTCGTTGAAGGTGTTGGTTCTGTCACTGAAACTTTTATTCTTTTGGTGGGTGGCGAAGCGACAGATTCAAGAGATTGAAGCTCTTCAACTGCTTTGCCAAGTGATGATTTAACTCGTTCTAATGTACTAGGTGAAAATAACTTAGCTTTGTAACGTGGATCTAAGTAGGTTGCAAGAGAGTAACTTCATACAAGAACAGCCTCTCGTCTTGTCGCTTGCATCACTTTTGCGCACAATGAACTAGTTCTATTATTATAGTAGAATTTGATAATTTCCGCTTATTAATGACGTTTTATCTCAACGGTCCACATCCGCACGACATCCGCAGCCCAAAGTGCGGATGCGGATGCAGATGCGGATGCGGATGCGAGAAATGTGCGGATGTGACCTACATCACTAATATATATATATATATATATATATATATATGTGTGTGTGTGTGTGTGTGTGCAGTAAAGTAATTGTTACGAGAACACTACCATTTATATATTTATTATTTCGCATAAAATGTAAGAAAAAGAGGTGGGGCTTAGTGAAGGAACGTATTTTCATCCAATCATATAAATAAATCTTTCACCAGTGAGCTCTATATACTATATATATAAATAACCATATAAAGATATCGATGGACTTTCCTCCACAACTGTTACATACATTAGATTATGATTCCTGAATAATTTCGTCTTAATGCTGAAATGGCTTCTGTAAAATGTTTTATTTCAATTGGTGTTTCGATTCCATCGTATGTCTTTAACTTTTTGTAGTTATCCTCTAGGTATGATTGATAGAATGAAAGCGATACACCTCGGCTGGGCTTGATTTGAGCAGAAACCCCTTTTGAAATTCGTAATTGTTTCAACGGCTATTTTTAGGAGCAGGTGGTAGTTTATAGATATAAATAAAATATAAGTTTTATTCCTCTCAAATCGGAAACTCTCGTCATAGAAACGAGCCGATGCGATAACAAACATAGAATAAGGTAATGTAGTTTTACAGTTGAACCTAAAACTGTGTGAAAGAAATGCTTATAATAAATCAGTGGTGCAAAACGAACTTTTAAAATTATTTATGAGATTTATAGCTCGCACGCGCCTTCCCCGATATAGAAATGATGCTTAGGCAAAAAATGGTAGGTTGCGCCCTTCAGATCGAATTTTCTGGCACCAGTTACATCATTGGCATCACTGGCACTATCAACTCGAGACACTGCGTCCACATTCGAACGACAGACTGTTAATGAGTGAACCTTTGTGACATCATTCACACATTTTTCTTTCGTTCAAAACTCATGTAAACTGTTTAACATTAACATAAAACATTACATTATCATAAAAGAATTTAACCCAACCTATATACTGTGCAATATACATCTATGAAGAATTAACCTTTTTTAATATATATACACTCGTATATAATGCACTCAAACCTATAGAACGAGGGTTGTCTACAATGCAAATTAATGACACAGGCGTGTAAATGATTATGAACTTCACACACTTATTATGATAACACAGAACACTGTTGCTACCATTGGTGATGAACCAGGTACAGAAGTCTTATCAGTACAGTGACAATGTATATACTTGCCAATGATACTGTGAGCTGCTCGTATCCTGAATGGGTGTATGGGCAAAGCGGTGCTTTGTGTAAAACAGTGAAACGTTTTCTCAAACTTAAGCTATGAACACGTTTTAAACATTGATATATATATATATATAAGCAAACAACCACAAGGAAAAGGAAACACAAAGTCCGAGCGCTTTCGTGATATATTCACATTCTAGTGCATATATATATATATATATATATGCATATAACTGCAATGACCGCGCAGTATATAAATGAATAGAAACGACATAAGTGTTAAGGAACGTTTCTGCACACGAGGAGGAGAAATAACGAATAATGAAAAATGAGGCGAACCGCCCAGGAATCGAACCCAGGGCCTTCCAATTGCCGGTCGGACGCTCTACCATTATGCTACGGACCTCACTCAATCACAAATCGAAATTCTCCCACATAGGGCAGAAACCAATGCCCTGAGAGGGCACCCTCGCAAATCGTGAATATGCGCATATAACTGCAATGACCGCGCAGTATATAAATGAATAGAAACGACATAAGTGTTAAGGAACGTTTCTGCACACGAGGAGGAGAAATAACGAATAATGAAAAATGAGGCGAACCGCCCAGGAATCGAACCCAGGGCCTTCCAATTGCCGGTCGGACGCTCTACCATTATGCTACGGACCTCACTCAATCACAAATCGAAATTCTCCCACATAGGGCAGAAACCAATGCCCTGAGAGGGCACCCTCGCAAATCGTGAATATGCGCATATAACTGCAATGACCGCGCAGTATATAAATGAATAGAAACGACGGTTCGCGGTTCGCCTCATTTTTCATTATTCGTTATTTCTCCTCCTCGTGTGCAGAAACGTTCCTTAACACTTATGTCGTTTCTATTCATATATATATATATATATATATATATATATATATATATATACTCGTATACGAGTATATATACTTTGGTAACCTTTGGTTTGCTTCTGCCAGAATTGTTCATTCTGACGGAAGCCAAGCTTGTTTCTCCATCCGAGACCTACAGCTTAACGTGGAGTCCAAACCACGACCAACCACGGGTGGTCAAAACTTACAAAGTTCTTGCTCGGACTCGATCCCACGACCTCCCAATCAGCAGCCTACTGTCTTAACCACTAAGCTACCCAGGGTACCCATTTATCTACCAACCAATTGTTTTACCATTTATATATTTATTATTTTGTATTATTTATTTACATAATTATTATATATTATTTGTAGTGAGTGATGCTAACCACTACACCACCGAGGCGCATATATATATATATATATATATATATATATATATATATATATATACCTAGTTAACCTCGTTGCTGTTCCGTGCGATGGTCTCTCTTCACACGAAGGTCAAGCTGGTGGCCCCGCCTCTAGGTCTGGCTTGGTGGAGGAGCGAGTTGCTTTCATGCGCTCTCCACCGTACATAGCCAGGTACACCCGGCTCATCTGGTACCGTCCTGAGCCAGGCATCTAGTCTTCTCTTGAAGACTTCAACTTTCACCCCTGTAACGTTTCTGAGGTCCTTTGAAAGCTAGTTAAACAGTCTTGGCCCCTGACAACCAAGTTAATTTTCCTTCAGTGTTGAAGAGGTCCCTTGTCGGGCATTTAATTTGGGGACACTACACATTCTGCCTTTCCTATTTTTCAGTGTTGTTTGAATGGTAATTGGGTTTGGTTTCAGGTTTGGTACCAGTTTTTCGATCATTTTCCATATGTAGATTATGGTGTACTTATTTTTGTTGAATCTTTCCAGTGTCTCCAAGAAATCGTAAATTATTATCTCTCTAACTATTCTTTCAAATACTTTGGTTCCTCCTTTATATATAGGGACAATGCTTGCTCTTTTCAAGATGCTCGGTATTTTCCGTGTCTAGGGATCTTCTCCATATCCAGTATAAAGGTGTAGCTATTTCATTTTTACAGTTTTTTATCAATGATGCATTCCAAATGTCCGGACCTGCAGCTGAATGTGGTTTCATTTGTCCTATAGCTCTCGCTACATCTTCTGGGGTAAAATCAAAGTCTGTTATACACTTTTCTTGCAATTTCTCTTCAAAGAATGCATCTATGTCAGGTATCGCTTTGTCACTTTTTGGGGTACTGAAAACTGATTCATACTGGGCTCTCAATGTTTCGGATATTTCTTTGAGATCGTCGGTTAGTTCATTATTTATCTTCCTTAAGGGCCCAATAGCGGCGCGCGTTTTTGTTTTCCTTTTCGCATAGCTATAAAAGTATTTTGGATTTTCCTTTATTGCTTCTACCGCCTTTTCCTCTTCCTTCTCTGTATGGTCCTTTATCAGGGTTTGTATTTCCCTATCGATACCCTCCAGTTTTTCCTGTATTACTTTCCTGGCATTATCTCCGCAGTTGGCTAACTTTGCCGCCACTCTCTTTCTTTTGCGGAATAGTCTTCTCTTTTCAGGGCCGGATTTTCCAATAGGCAACATAGGCCATTGGCCTAGGGCCCACCAGTAACTGGGGGCCCACTGGGGACCTCCTCCTACAATCCCTTGACACAAACAGTATCATTGACAAATTTGCCATAGAAAAAAGCAGGAAAAAGTCATTTTGAACTTCACATAGTTGTGCTTGCAAAATTTATTATGCTTCAGTTTCATTGTATTTTTCCATTATTCCTATGTGTAAGATGTACATGATATGGAACTTGATTTACTTTGATGTACTTGATATGGAACTAATTTGATTAAAAATTATTAATGTGTAATGTATTACATTATGTTGTAATTCTTATTGCAAAATTTATTATGCTTCAATTTGACTATTTTTTTCCATTATTCCTTTGTGTAAGAATAAGTTGTACATGATATAAAACTAATTTGAATAAAATTATTGATGTGTTACATTATGTTGTAATTCTTTTTTTTTTTTACATTACAATATTACGATATATATATATATATAATATTTTTTTTGGGGGGGCACTGATAAGGTTTGGCCTAGGGCTAGGCTGACCATACGTACCGTTTTGAACGGGACAGTACCGTTTTTTTTATGGGTTCTGTATGGGTTCTGTCACTGAAGAATAATTGTAAGCTCAATATGTTTATGTACTTACTTTTTCATGAATACAGAATATTACATAACCCCGTCCCTTTTTTGTCTCAAGGAAATATGGTCAGCCTACCTAGGGCCCACAAGCAAGTAAATCCGGCCCTGTCTCTTTTGCCTCTCGAGCCAGCTCCTCTTTCCTTTTGGCTGTGATTTCGGAGCATATTTTTCTAAAATTCTCAGCGTTTTTTCTTCCAAGTTTGTTAGCATTTCTTCAGTCGTTTTATTCTCTAAAACTGTTCTCCACTCTATTTGGGCCATGTGCAATCTGATTACTTCCCAATTTATTGTCTTAGAGTTCAAGTTAAAGGCCCCAAATTTGCTTCTTTCCTCAATATGTGTATTGTCTTTTAATGTTGTCGTCATATTTGCTGATATCTCGATTAATTTGTGGTCTGAGATAATGATTGGGGTTATTTTTATATCAGCAATCAAGTTCGTGTTATTCGTGAATACGAGATCTAGGCAGTTATTTTTTCTGGTATTTTCTGTTATCTCCTGTGTCAGCATAAACTCATTTGTGAGAGCCAGCAACATTTTTGCTTGCTCCTGGTCTTCTCTTGTGTCCCCCTTGTCCTAGTGCATATACTGTATATATTCCTATCGACCTTTTTGTATTTTATAAATAGGAAGTTAAAGTCTCCGCAGATCATTATATTGGGGCATAGAGGGTTTATGGCCTTCATTAGGTTTCTGATATCATCAATGCCCCCCACCCCCCCGAGAATTTTTCAGTTGGAGTGTTTGGAGATCTATAGATGACTCTCAGTATCACATTTAATTTTTCTATTTTCACTGCTAGGAATTCCACAAAGCTGTTTGATTCTTATTACCATCTCTGTCATATGACCTTCATGTACATACTGTATATAGCACAGCCACCTTTGCGTCTCGCTGTTCTATCTGCTCTTAGTAGGTTCAATCCCTCTATATTTATCTCTTTCTTATCAATACAATGTTTGTAGGTTTCACAATTTCCTTGGCAATCCTTAAGATGAGTTTCTGTGAGGCATGCGATTTCCGCCCTTTTTTCGTCCATAAATCCTTTCAGGTACGAAACTTTGTTGAGTGATTGGTTTGGTCTTATTCCTTGAATATCAGCCAGGACAATATTTATGTTCTTTGTTTTTCGTTGCCCCTTGGGCATTTCAAGTTCGTTTTCCTTCGGTATCGCTTGTTTCGTTGCCCTATGATCCTCCGAGAGAGATCCGTTTCCGACTACCTGTTCTGGTAGCTTCTTGCCCGGAAGCAGTTTGGCTCGGGGGTTTCCAGCTGTGTCAACTGCATGCGTTGGATGACATTTAGCAGCTGTATCGTGTCTGTGATGTTGAAAAAAAAATTTTTGTTCGCTTATTGTGTTCCTATTGTTATTGTTATTCCTATTGTCCTTTAAACTTTGTCCTTTGTGTTCGTCGGGAGATGTTGATAGTAGCATTTTTTTCCCGTATTTGCAGGTTCCATATTTTGCGTAAGTCCTGCAGGTGTCCGAGTGGTAGAATTTGCACCTGTCTCCAAATTTACAATGACCATTATTATAGAAGAAATTGCATATTGGGGGATGTTCATATATACATTGTCCTCTTTTATATCTGCAATTATCTTTTATATAGTATCTGCATATAGTTCCTTCCCCATATTTACTCGGGGCATTTGTTTTTTTCTCATTAGGGGACAGTTTCACTCCATTTTCTTGATTGCACTCTTGTCTTTTCCTATTTGTGCTATTTATGCTAATGTCCTTCATTGCCTTTATACTATCTGGTGTCTTTATACTCTCTTTTGCCTGTACGGTTTCGGCCTCGTTGTGTGATGGTATTTGATTTATTTCTACTTCGCCTTTCTTCGTTTCTTCGGTTTTCCTGTTCTTTATTTACACTTTCCTCTTTTATATTCTTCTAGTAGTCTCTTTCTGCTTTAAATATCGTAAAAGAGTTTATTTCGGTCATGCAGTTTTCGCAGAAAAATTTTATTCTATTAAGTTGCTTCGCGTTCATTATGAGGGAGATTTTTACATCTTCCCATTCTAGGCATCTGAAATGAAAAAGCAACTGGCAGAGATCGCATCTCACCGCCTTTGTCTCATTTGTTGCATAATTGCAGACACCACAGAGTTGCAGGAATTTATTTACTATTTCCATGTTACTGATAGAGGGTAGCCGCTGATGCACAAAATTGACTCAAAAAGGGTATTATGGGAAGTATTGGGTGGGGGTTGACTCAAGCTGAGTGAGGGAAAGTATTCTCCGTTACTTCGGGGGAGTTACAAGGAGTTACAAGGAAAAGAAGTATCTCAAAAGGCCTTGCGGCCCATACCGAGGAAGTACCAATGGCAACGGGTGCCAGGGAAAATTTTTTACACCCTCAAATAGTGTGCAAGATTTGGTCTAACCTTTTCTTAAAATGATCCACAGAGGAACTGTTCACAACTTCTGAAGGTAACCTGTTCCACGTGTCACAGATGTTATAGGTAAAGTAATTCCCACACACACTAGTCCTAAACCGCTTCAAATCCAACTTCCAACCATTGTTGCGAGTTGGGTTATCATTTAAACTAAACATGCTTCTAAAATCGACATCGTTGAACCCGCGTAAGAACTTGAAAACCTCGATCAGTTGACCGCGCAGCCTCAGTTTCCAGCGAAAACAAGTTCAGGGCACGTAACCGTCGATTGTAGCCCAAATGCCTAACGGAAGGGATTAACTTTGTGGCCCTCGCCTGCACTCGCTCCAGCCTCTCAATATCTTTCCTGAGGGTGGGCGACCAGAACTGCACAGCATATTCCAGGTGCGGTCGAACCAGGGAATTGTACAGAGAGAGCACAATCTCCTTGTTCCGAAACTGAAATTGCCTCCTGATATAACCTAACAGCTTCTGGGCTTTCTTTTCAACCTCTATGCAATGTTTGGTAAATTTAAGGTCGCTGCTAATTAGCACACCCAAGTCCTTTTCCAAATCAGTCGCCTCGATATTACTCCCCAACACTGAGTAGTCCGACTTGGGATTGGCATAGCCAATGTGCATTACTTTGCATTTACCCAAGTTAAACGGCATTTGCCATTTTTCGGACCTCTCTCCTATCCTACCTAGGTCCGCACGCAGTTCCTCGATCGCTTCGGGCGTCCCAACATTGGCCCCAAGCTTGGTGTCATCAGCGAATTTGGCGATCCGACTGACGATACCACCGTCGATATCATTTACGTAAATGATAAACAACAGTGGCCCCAAAACAGAACCCTGAGGAACCCCACTAGTGACCGAGGCCCAACCCGAACTAACCCCTTTAATTACAACCCTCTGCCGCCTATTCTTCAGCCAGTTTTCAATCCACCTACCTACTTCCCCACCGATACCCAGCGCGCGCACTTTCGCCATCAGCCGGCGGTGAGGTACCTTATCAAAGGCTTTCTGAAAGTCGAGATAAAGTATATCAATCGCCCTACTCTTATCATACTCACCCAACATGACGTGGAAAAACTCAAGCAAGTTGGTGAGACACGACCTATGCCGTCTAAACCCATGTTGGGAGTCCCCAAGCAGCTTGTAGGAATCCAAATGGTCAACGATCCTATCGACTATTATCCCCTCTAATAATAATTTACCTACAACTGAAGTGAGACTAATGGGACGATAGTTCCCTGGACTTTCGTGATCCCCTTTCTTAAAGATAGGGGTCACGTTGGCTTCCCTCCAGTCACTAGGCACCTGGCCCGTCTCCAGCGATTTGTTGAAGACTCTAGCCAGGTGGGGAGCCACCTGGTCGCGCACCTTCCGCAACACTCTGGGGAGAAACTGGCCTGGCCCAGGAGCCTTAAACGCGCTCAGTTTGTCTATTCTATCGGCAACGACTGTCGCGGTACATCGAACACTATCCAGGCCAGCACCTTCGTGCCTCACGCCTGGCTCGGGGATGATGCGGGTGTCCTCCCTGGTGAACACTCCCGCAAAGTACTCATTAAGCACATTGGCCATGTCCGCGTCGGAGGTCCGCAGAACGCCGCTTCTAATGGGCTTTCTACTATTAACATAACTGAAGAACTCCTTAGGGTTCCCCTTGCAGAGGCTAGCCACACGTAGTTCTTCGTTACGTTTCGCTAGTCTAACCTTCGCCTTCACTTCCCTACACAGGCGGACGTACGCTTCAGTGTTCTCATGGGAACGATTGGCCTTCGCCCTCCTATACGCTACTTTCCTATTTCGGATAGCCGAAGCGATGTCACGATTGAACCACTTAGGCTGCGTTGAAGCAGGGGTGACCGGTTTTGAGGGTATGGCAGCAGACTGCAGCACCATAAACTCGTCCCGGAATGCACTCCACACTCGCTCAACATCGCCGCCGCCCTCTAACCCCATCCCACCTACGCTATCCCTGAGGCTAACAAAGTCCGCCCGCCGGAGATCGAGCTTACTGCCTCTCGAGTTACTACGCTTCACCCGAGCGACGCACACACGGAACCTAATCAGACCGTGATCACTCCCGCCCAACGATTCGTCAACGGTGAGGCCAGTGACGAGGTTGTCTTCGGTCGTGAATACTAAGTCTAGAACGCTTTCGCCTCGTGTAGGCTCAATGACCCACTGAGTGAGGAAGTTCTCATCAGCAAAGTCAACTAGCCTCCTCCCCTCAGCATCAGCAGTCCTAGCTTCCCATTTTAAGCCGCGACAGTTGAAGTCTCCTAAAACTACACACACCCTATCCCCTAGCAGGCTACTGAGTTCGGTGTACAGGGCTGTATCCTCCTCGAGGAGGAGATGCAGAGGTCTGTACACCAAGATTAACCTATAGCTCGTCCCTCCCACATTCAGATCGACGCCAAGCAGCTCCCTTTCCGACCGGAACTGGCAGTCAACCGGACTGAACGTGTCCCTGACGTATATTAGTACCCCACCCCCCCTCCCCACGGGTGTGGCACGCTGTATACTTCTCACTGATTGGTGCTCGCGACTGTGGCCGCGGGGGATAATGGGGGGTATTTGTAGGAATTTCAATGGGCAGTTTATTTCCTTCACAAAGAAACACTCGGAAAAAATGCTGTATAGCATATATGATGTAAATCCACAAGGAAAAAGAAAAATGATTCAAAGGCCTTTCGTGTATTCAGAAATACACCTTGGAATATTTTTTTTTTCTTGTGGGTTTGCATCATTCATTCATTTCACGTGTTTTATTAATTGTGAAATTCATCCCAGATATATATATAGGGTGATTCGTAAATGTGTTCCATAAATCGCAGGGTGTATTCTTGAGACAAAAGTAAAGAAAAAAGACTTTATAAACATCGGTCGGGAAACCCGTAGGTTTCGAGCTATAGCACGCGACAGAAGAATGAAACTCGGCCCATACCTGCTAATGCAGCGACTGACTGGAGATTTGTATAGGCGTTTCCTTGAGCGGACTTTGCCAGTGCTACTTGAAGATGTGCTTATCAGAACTCGACGACTAATGTGGTTCATGCATGATGGTGCACCAGCTCATTTCGCCCGTTTAACGAGGGAATACCTCGATGCTGTGTATCTTGACAGGTGGATAGGGCGCGGTGGTCCTATTCCGTGGTCACCTCGGTCAACAGATTTAAAACCTCTTGATTATTACTTGTGGGGTCATTTAAAACGTCTAGTTTATGTTCAAGTCCGAGCAGTGATGAATTGCTGCAACGAGTTCGAGACAATTGCGAAACGACCCGCAATACTCCAAGAATTTTTGAGTGTGTCAGACAATCACTGGTGCGACGTGTTGATTCAAGAACTCGGAAAGAATTTCGAACATTTACTGTAATGAAGCAAATGTATCAGTCACACTGTGTATTTGCATAAAATGTGGAAAATCTTTAGGAGTTTCATATTTCTGTCGCGTGCGGGTTTTTCGACCTATGTTTTTATATGGTCTTTTTTCTTTACTTCTGTCTTGAGAATACTCCCTGCGATTTATGAAACACATTTATGAATCACCCTATATACTTATATATATATATATATATATATATATATATATATATATATATATATATATATATATAATATATGTATGGAAAGAGAGAGAGAGAGAGCGGAGAAATGGAGAAAAACTGAAAAGACCAGAAGATATAAGAAAAGATGGATTGAGAATACGGAAGAACTGTATGATAAAGAGAACAAACCTAATAACATCGAAATGGAGGAAGCAGATGAGGTGGAAGTAGATCGTATGGGACCGGACATATTGGAAAGAGAAGTAGAGATGGCTGTAAAAGACCTAAGAAATGGCAAGGCCCCAGGACCAGATGATGTACCAGCAGAACTTCTGAAAAGTCTTGAAGGTGATGCTAGAGAGGAGGTAAATGTATTGTGCAGAAACATGTATGAAAGTGGAGACTAGCCTGCTGACTTCATGAGAGTCTCTATGATTACTCTCCCCAAGAAACCGAGAGGCACCAAGTGTTCAGAATTTCGAACCATAAGTTTGGTTAGCCATGCATCAAAAATAATGCTAAGGATACTAACCAGAAGACTAACGAACAGAGCTGAGCAGTATATTGGAGAGGATCAGTTTGGATTTAGGTCAAAATGCGGAACAAGAGAAGCTATTGGTATTATGAGAATGATGGTAGAGAGAGTGCTGGAACATGATCAGAAAATGTTTGTTTGTTTTATTGACTGAAAAAGCTTTTGACAGAGACCAATGGAGGAAACTAATGGAAATATTGAAGAATATTAATGTTGACTGGAGGGACCGCAGGCTGATAAAAAACCTATATCTTGGCCAGACTGTGAATGTTAGAGTTGCAGGAGTAGAATCGGAGCCTGGATTGGTTGGGAGAGTGGTCAGGCAAGGACGCTCCCTGTCCCCCCTGTTATTTAACATCTATGCGGAAGCAATGATAATAGAAGCACTCTCAGATATGGAAGAGGGAATCAGAGTGGGAGGTAAATTGGTCAAATCTGTAAGGTCTGCAGATGACAAGGCATTTGTTTGTAGTACTGAGGAAGGACTGCAAAGAATGGTCAATAGCTTGACAACAACGGCGGAAGAATTCGGAATGAGAATTAATGAGACCAAGACAAAGGTAATGAAAATTGCAAGAAGGAAAGGAGCACAAATGAACCTAACGATAGGAAATCGGACCTTAGAAGAAGCTGAGCAGTTTAAATATCTGGGAAGTTTATTAACCAACAATGGAGATTGCAATAAGGAAGTAAGATCTAGAATTGGTATGGGTAAGGTAGCTTTTGAGAGACAGAGAAGACTACTTACAGGTAAACTGAACTTGAAGCTGAAGAAAAGGTTAGTAAAAAGCTTGATATGGAGTGTGGTACTGTATGGAGCAGAAACATGGACACTGAAAACAACTGAGAAGAAACTCCTCGAAAGGTTTGAAATGTGGATTTGGAGAAGAATGCTAAAGATAAGCTGGAGGGAACACCAAAGTAATGAGGAACTGCAACAGGTGAGGGAGGAAAGAAGACTCATTAAGGTGATAAGAGAAAGACAGAAGAAATGGATCGGACATGTGTTGAGAGGAGAAGGATTGTTGAAAGAGGTGATAGAGGGTAGATATGAAGGTAGAAGGCCGAGAGGAAGGAAAAGGAAAGCAATGCTGGATGATTTGAAGGCAAGCAGGAGCTATCATGAGATGAAAAGGATAGTTCAGGATAGAACACTTTGGCGG
Organism: Bathynomus jamesi; assembly: GCA_023014485.1. Classification (NCBI taxonomy): domain Eukaryota; kingdom Metazoa; phylum Arthropoda; class Malacostraca; order Isopoda; family Cirolanidae; genus Bathynomus; species Bathynomus jamesi. Next base: position 848,293 of record JAJOZX010000042.1, on the reverse strand, counting down.
GACACATGAGTTGGACCTGCCTGATAGGCAGAACACGATGGATGAATATATATGAATATATATATATATATATATATATATATATATATATATATATATATATATATATATACAGTAAACTCTCGTCCAACGCGGGGGTTAGGTTCCTCGAGAACGGCGCGTTGGACAAACTTAATACCATGGGATAAATAGAGATACGTGAACGCGGCCGCGTAAAGTCTCCCATTAATACTTAGATACGTAGATTTTTTCTTCACACATAAATAAATTTCCCTACCTATATTGTATATGAAATAAGAACATAAACATAATGATATTTACATATGATAAATAAAAATATATTAAATGAAAATAACACGTATCTTTTCTTCTCTTTTTCGGATGGTGCGTATGGTAGACTCATGCACGTGATACTCGCGGCCAAGTGATGTTATGCTCATACCACCACGCAACTTATCTAGAATCTTTATTTTTTTGGTTAATGTCATAACTTTACGACTTTTCTTCTCTTCACTATCACTTGCAGACAGCGGCGTACATAAGGGGGGTATATGCCCCCCCATTGTAAAAATTATTACTACTCTCATTAAAGATATTTGAAAAAGAAATTTTCAAAAATTGATAACTTTGCAACATTCACCACAAAAATATCTTGATGTCATATGGAATTTCAGTTATTTCATGGTTACCAGGACATGTTATTAACTCAAAACTCAAAATCAATTTTGGCTGGCTTAGGAACGTTTATACACGTCTTTATATGTACGATTAATTTGTGCAAATTTAACTCTTT